>NDXZ01041451.1:0-11610 GCA_003055125.1 Paykullia maculata | reverse complement strand
CCTTAACACATGTGTGTGTGTGAAGGGTATAAAAATCCACTGTGAAAAACAACAGAATCGATATTATTTTAATTGGCAATAGATAGAAACATTTTTTTTTCATTTACATTACTTCGACAACAACCTATTAAAAGGCGACAAACTAAATCGGACCAAAAGTTAACTGGCGAGCGACGTTTCAACGTCTTAAAATGCACTTATTTCTATTTCTCCTTTTTTTTGTCAAAAATATGATTTCATTGATTGACTATTAATTTAAGGTATTTACCATCTTTAGGATGAGTAAGGTCAAGCTTTTTAAATACCAGAATATCCTACTATACCTATAAACGGACTTAGAATCGAATTTGCTAATCGAATTTGCTGATAAAGACAATTTTGCTCCTTAAGAACAAACAAAAGCACATCAGTATTAGAGTTATTAGAAAAAATTACAATTTACAATTACAAATTATAATATAGGTATTTACATTTGAGTAGATGTATATAAATATCCTTATGAGTCGAATTTTAACAAAAAAATGCTAAGAATGTTATTTCAGAAAAATGTAATTTTTTCCGGGACTAAAAAAACATATACCTATTTTACGATTATCTATTAGATATTGTTACGTTGAAGCATTTATTTCAATCAGTTATCCCAAATTATTAAACTTTATTTATGTCCTTTGCTAAACTGAATTTTTGTATTTGTATTCCATTAGGTAGGTACTTCTAAAGTGCCAACAGACATAAATGTATGTATGTATCTATATTTAGATAGATTTAAGCAAAATAAAATACATGAGAAAATAGACTTATTTATATAATAATTGTGTAAGCAATGACACATAGATACATACATATATTTATTTATTATGTACCTATGTAGATACTTACAGAAATATGTATGCATGTACGTATGTACCAAAACAAATGTATTTACATACATACATATATAGGTAGAAAAAAAAGATTAAACTGGGAGGAGCATCATAATTACAGGATAATATTGGGCGGGCTTGTCCTTTTCTATACATACCGACACACATACATGTGTGTATATAAAAGATATAGAATATTATTAACAAAAGAGATACAAAATACAAATACATACAAAGATAAATAAAATAATTTTGTACATACATTTAAGGAATACACTCACTCAGTCATCCGAAAACGAAAGAAGCCATCTGTGGCACAAACAAAACAATTTTGTGATGCTACGTTGTTGTTGTTTTTTGTTCACAAAAAAAAAGAACCAACAAACAAACAAAGAGAGTAAACAGATACATACATGAATGCATACACAGCTATGAGTACGACAACTGTGGATGTGGATGGATGGGAAAAAAAATTCTGCTCATTCAATATTAAAATATGTACAAATACACACTCAAAATGGAATCATTGTTTGAGTGTGTGTGTGTGCGTTATATCTATATATAAAATTGAGTATCTGTGCGAGTGTGTGACAGAACCCAAATGTATCTCACAATTGTGTCTGTATGATTGTTGTATCTGCTTGTACTGCTTTCTAACTATCTACTACTTTAACATACATACATACATACATATATCCACTCATTGTATCTGGCATCTCATTCTGTCTGCCGAAATCCAATACTCACATTCGTGCAACAACATACATATATACATTTTTTTGTGGGGAACACGTCTCTTCTTTTTTCTACCTTTCGATTAAACAAATGGAAGCAGTAGCGGTAACAGCAGCAACAAAAAACCATTACCAGGAATATAAGACACTAAGTATGTAGTATGAAGTACGATAAACATTCATACATACTAACACACATATATGTATGTACAAACATCCTTACATATATGTATATATATCCATAATATATTATTATGCTGCTGTATTCTGTTAAAACAACTCGCGATGCAAAGAAAATAACAAAAACAACAACAACAGTAGTATAATGTTGTGACACCAAAAGCAAATACTATAACGTACTATTATTGTTGAACATAAAAACCCTCGTTCATTTGTGGTCGACCGACATTATGGCTTTTTTTAATGTAGGTTTGGTGCATTTTGGCTAAACGACTGACTGACTGGCTGGGCATTCGTTTACGAGTTATTATTTTCTTATGGTTTTGGTTCGTGGGCTTTAACGACTACAGCAAAGTAGCAGAGTATGAAATGATAAATATTTCTGCTTTTAGCAGATACTACTACTGGTGACTTTAAGAAACATCACCAAAGAAGAGTTTATAAAGATGCGGGTTCATTGTATCTCCCGTAAGAAGTATGAGAATAAGAAGAAGGGGGAGTGCAGGTGGTGATAAAATTTTGCCTCCCTTTCAATGGTAGCCACAAGGAGACTGCGCATCATGACAGCATTTAAAAACAATTTTCCTAAATTGCTGCCAATACACTTTTAATGCACTTGGAAGTTAGTTGTATGTAAGTTTACGAAATTATGTTGTGTTTGCAGGAAAAAGGATAATAAACGATCTTTTTGATGAAAACAGTTAAAAAACAGGATGGAAACAGATTTCAAGTTTATAAGTTAACCAAATAATAATTGATGGAACAATGTTTGTTCTATAAAAAAATGTCGATACTATTTTAAACTCTGCATTCTGTTTTTAAATAATTTATACATTTTTTATTTAAAATAAAGTTAAAATAAAATAGACATTGCATGAGTTACTCCATCAAAAACTGCAATGTAATGTGGGTGAGACACCCATACAAAGGTAATAAAATTAATTGCAAATTTATATATTCGTAACCATGATAGGAGAAAAATAGATGTGATTTGATCAAGGGGAGTTGGGATGGTTTGAACCCCACATTCAGAGATGGACACTGCTCACGTTATAAGAATGAGCTACGCGTGATCACGCATGATCGCGAAAAATATTTAATTTAACAAAAATATGCGTGCATGATTGTGAGTGGAAATTAATTTCTAGCCTGTTAATTTTATCAAAGTATATTAAGCTGAATTCACTCATTGTGTCTGAACAAAAAATGTGTAGGTACGGACAAATTTTTTTTATATTGAGCTTAAAAAAGGTAGACGTCAAACTCAATATAAAAAAAAATTGTCCGTACAAAATTTTTGTTCAGACACAATGTGTGAATTTAGCTTTTAGCAAATATCTCACAAATTTCCATCCTTTCATTTGTACATAGAATGATTTTAACTGTTATAGTTCTACAAAAATGTTATATTCAGAGGCACCTATGTAAAGTTAAAAGTCTATAACTTTTATAGTTCGCTTTTATTCCATTTAACGTATCTACTTTGTATGGGAGGGCCTCTTCTACCCTTCTCTGACCCTATCCGTTTAGGCCTTAATTGGCCAACGTTTTTAAAATATATCAACATCATTTTTTATTTTATGCAGGACGTACTATGTCCTCGTAAAGTGTGATATGGTCTATTTTTAAAAATATTTTTGAAAATAATCCCAATTTTCTGCCGATTTTATTTAAGTTTTTCCGATTGTAAAAGCTGTCGAATTTCTCTTACACTCATATTTTATAAACCATGTTTAGATTAACTGATGCCGAAAACCTTCGAATTTTTCTCGACTTCGTGTTTTTGCAGGTTTTCGAATTCCTCTTTAAATCATATTCTGTGACACGGTGTTCAGGTCTGTGGACCCGCGGCGCTTGGCTGTATCGCAACATACCTCGGCTGGAAAGTCAAACTGCATTATAATACCTACAAACTTTTAACTCATTTTAATATTAGTACTAAATTAAGTTTTTTTTTCGCTTAAAACACGCAGAACCCAGATAATTAAAATTTGACAGAAATATATTTTTTTATATGACAACGGCTCTACATAATCAATCATTAAATTTATTAATTGATAAATTTGAAAACTGTCTAAAAATATGGGAATAAATGTTTGCCTTTGGCTTATAAGCTCTTGTAGAAAGCTGAAACTTGGTTCCGCCAATTTCCGGTCGAAAATTACCGAAATCCCTTAATCACAAAAACAGTTATACGTAAATCAAAATTCACAAAATTTAAATCAAAGCAGTGTTTTGGTTTAATTATATTAAGAATTAATAGTCTAAAATAATTTTCGATCGTAACGTATATAAAAATCCGTTACATTGTTTAAAATTGCAGGAAAGAAGGTTTAAAAGCTTGCTTTTGCAATTGCCATTAAAAAATTTACTCGTCTTCATTAATCTATTACTCCTACTCTTGTTTTTCATTAACATAATTACATATGTCAGCTATTTATCGTGAGACAAAATCAAAATTTCTATTTATAGTTGCAGCAGAGAAGGAGGGAAAAATCCCTAAAACTTGTTTTTAGAAAGTCAGATGTCAGTTATTTTGCTTTCAAACACTTGAGCTTCAGTTAAACATCTTTAAATCAAACTGGAGTACAAAGAGACGTCTTTAATTCAAATCCAGACATATTCATACATATGTATACTTAAATAAAACCTTTACTTTACGATTACTGAATGTATGTAGACTGCAACTTCCGCTTTTGATGAATAACAAAAGATATCCTTGATCGCTCACAATAAGATCGTTTTGAATGATTTTTTTCGTTAAAAGATTTTGACTTGAAGGGGGAAGAACTTTTATATATTTTTTTCTTAATTTCTCATATTTTGTGGAAATATAAAAGCCTGGTTAGAGTTGAAATAGGAATTTGTGTATAAGAAATAGTGACCGTAATGCTTTGTAGTATGTTCAACAAGGAGTTTTATGTACATACATACTTATTTGTAGTGTTCTAACTTTACCGTTGCTTTTGATGAGAAATCATGTCCTGATTCATGTACTTACATGTTTGAAATCATTGTTGTTCATCACATTCATATGTCTTATTGTATGTATGTATATTTGTAGTGTTTTATTTATGTATTTTCGTATTCATTTGAAGAATTTGAAATCATTTCCAACCGAGTTAATTATAGAGGAGTTTGTTAATGACAAAAAAAAATGAAAGAAAAGAACTCAAATAAAGTCGAGTAGAGGAATTTCTTTTTGTTTAACAAGCAGAGTAAAGCAGAGCAGACTTTAAGCAGACACCGTTGATATCAACTCACAAAAGATAGGAAAGAAGTATAAGAAGTCCTGAAAACATTTTAAGCATTTCATACATTTTGACTTGTTTAAATTAATAACAATAATAATGCATAAAAATTTGTTTTACTGCGCAGCTTGTCCTAAATTCTTTTCTATTTTAAGAAATGATAAGCAGTGTGATATAAAATTCCAAGATCAATATTTTTTGTCAACTCAACTTAAGGTCATGATGCATGACATTAGGTGAGAAAACAATAAAATCGCGCAAACTATTGAAATGTGATCGAACTGTTATGAATCGTATAATTATTTTCTATTCTTAAAAAAAAAATTAATTTTATTTTTGTTGCGAAAATTTGTATAAAACTTTGCTTCAAATAAATTTTTCTTATTTTCAATGTCAATTTAAAAATTTATATATTTTTTTCTTTTTGGATTTTCTATTACTTTGGAAATGTTATAGGGGTGCTTTTTTGCTTAATAAAGGGGTGCTTTCCTAATTGTATGTAAAATTAACACATTTATGTTAAACATCAACACCATAAATTTACCAAATAAAACAAATGTTTGCCTGTGTCTTGTATGTGTAGTCGGTTAATTTATTTATTATCTATCGTTGAAAACCCTTGTTTGGATTTTTTTTCATTTTTTTTTTTTTGAATATTCAAAACAGAAACTGTTTTCACTAAAAGGATTACTTACACCCAGCCTGCATACTCACCCATTATCATTATGAGATGGATGAGTTTCTTTTTTTGTTTTTGTCTATTTTACCCTTTGTAATGTGAATACTTTATTCATGTATTTAAATTTGCAATGGTTAATGGATTCGAATAGACATGTTGGTTGTTGTTTAAGTATTGTTAAAAAAAAACTAATAAATTTGTCATTTAGAATCATTGACTCGTTCTTTAAAAGTCAATTGTATGTCAGTTTTTTGAAAAAAGGGGTTTTTATACCTTTTTCCCCCTTCTGTATGACAGTAGACGCGCCTTTTTAATGAATTTATTTATTTGATTTTGTTCAAAATACCATAAAATTTAATTAACAATAGTTAAAAATATTATAAATGTATAATTAATTTGTATCTTTTATGATTTACATGAATTATGAATCATAAGTTATAACACATCCTCATCCGAACACCAAAGCATTTCCAAAAAAAATAAAAAAAATATATAGAATTTACTTTTGAATTTAAAAACGGTTCAGAGGCAATGAGTTTAATTTTAATTTAACCTATTGTCGATGAATCAGTATTTTAAGTGTTGAATGTGCACTTAATCTATTTAACTTACAAGTTTTATGGAAAGAGAATACGGTGATTATTCTTCGACTGTTGTTAAACAAATTTTTCATAATCTAAAAATGTAAATAAACTCGACTTCCATACCTGATGATCTAATACGATTTAACGATATTTTTTTGAATATGAGATATTTTGCAAAAAGATTTTTCCTCAAGAAAATTTTATGAAAAGTTATTGCTTAAGGTTTACATATAAAATATATTTAAAGGAAAACAAAGAAGCATATGTTGCCGCGTGACCTACAAATCTACAAAAAAATTTCAATTTAAGTACATTGACTGCATTGCATTTGCGTCTTTAAGAACTTCCCACTTTTACTAAGTAACATAACTGACATGAAATGTGTATTTGCAATGTGATTGAAAGAATTCGTGAAATTAAATACTTTTTCATATTGCATTTGATTTCAAATATATACATTTTTTTTGTAGGCGCAACTAGAGGAAGTGCCCTTAACAGAGGCTGCAAGATCATTTGATTATCAAGCCTGTAGTCGCTTGCACACACACAAACACACACACATACACATACATTGTTCTTTCATCATCATCATACAAAAGATGTTGGAGTTGTGTGTCTGTTGTTGGCTTTTGTTTTGATGCACATTGCCAAATGTCTTAAAAGGCGTTTGTGTGTTATTCGTAGTTGACTGACAATTTAATTATTAAAAGAAGTTATGTATTGACAGCAATTGCATTAAGCAAAGTTACCAGATTTGCTAGTGGCTAAGAAGAATTTTTAATTATGTTTGTTTGATATTGATGGCTGTAAGAAAAGCTTAATATAAACATCGTATCAGACAGAAAATCTTTTTTTTTTAAGGATTTTAAAATTAAATAAATTGTCTATAGATTACACAAGCGTATTACAATTCAATAACTTTTGTACTTATTTCACATATTTTTAAAACAATTAATTTGCTCTTCTTTTTTTAACAATATGGCAACCTTTACTTTATTAAGACAAGATACCGATTAAATTACTGAGACTTATTGACTCAGTTATAAATTATTTGAATTACATACCGGAAGTTGTTTGGCGCGTGTCTTAAAACAACTTTAAAATCACGTTAAATAATTAAAATGTTCTGCACCTAAAATGTATGTAACGCATGCCATCGCAATTGCTTGTATATTTTGCAAACACCTTTTCATATTTTGCTGGAATTTATGAAATTATATTTGAAATAAAGGCCGTTAACTTAAAATAATATTTGTTTCTATCCATACACAGAAAAAAATATCCTCACGTTTATCCAATTAAGGCGGTATTAGAATTCAGGATTACATGAGACGTTGTTTCGAGGCAACGATAGATGGCGCAAATTTTTTCTTTGATAGATTTAATTATCAACATAATTAATTTTCTGTTCTGTAATCAGTTACTTAAGTGATTGGTTTGATTAAAACATTGATATTTTTTAATTAACATTTTGATTTATTCAATTAACAGCTTGTTTAAAGTAAATTTTTGTATTGGCAAGTTGTTTTTAAAAAATATAAAATTTAAATAAAATTAAATATAAACATACTTGAGTACATAGTTTGGTATGAAATGGATGCTTTAAATAAGCTGCTAAAAATTAACTGGCTTATGCATGCACTTAAAATAGATAGCGCTGGATCTTTCATAAGCAGTAGAGAGAGCATATTCGATTAGTAAAATTATCGAAGAAAATTGATAAGTGGGCATTGGCGCAGAGATAAGCAAACATTTGCATAATATTAAACTTTGGCCCTTACACGTGATAAGATAAAATCTAAACTACAATTTAAAATAAATGAGATAACACTTCTAGAAAAAGTAATCACTAGTCACGGTGCAATGGGGCGAATGTTGGCACGTTTTGAACTTTGCCACTACGACAAATGCACTAGTAATATTTAAAAGCAAACCCGTGCTACATCGGCTACTACGATTACTGTTTAGGATAACGTTAATTAGTTCTAAGGATGACGGTCATAAAAAGAAAGTAAGAAAGTTATAGTTAGTCAGACCCTACAATATATAAAATGAACAACTATTAAGGCGAAATTTGAATTGTGATTTAGGAGAGATAGAATTGTGAATTGTGAAAGCAAGAACCAACTACAAACTGATCATTACAATGTTTGGGCATTGGTTATTCGACTCAGAGGGTTATTCTTAGCCAAACGACTATTTTGTGGGTTTGCGAACATCAGTAGGAACGCATAATAAATACTCTTACCACCTAAAATGATGTACTGTTTGCATTAATATGTAATAAAATTGCTGGATCTCATTTACACTTAAAGGAATTACAATTGTCCCATTAATGCGTACGTTTTTATTGCACAACAGAAATATTTTAAATTAAAAATTTAATTTTGAATTAAAGCAAGTGTCTTGTTGTTTTTGTATTTTAATCCCATTTTTTGTAAATTGGCACCACATTTTCTTTAGACTTTTTTTGTAGAAAAAACACTTTACTATTTAATAATTGCAAATAACTTTAATATGCAAAAAGTTTCTGTTTAAACGTAGTTGATGTAAATAAACATTTAATTTTTATACCCTTCACCTAAGGTGATAAGGGTATATATAAGTTTGTCATTCCGTTTGTAATTTCTACAATATTCATTTGCGACCCCATAAAGTATATATATTCGGAATCCTTATAGATAGCCAAGTCGATTTAGCCATGTCCGTCTGTTGAAATCAAGTTTTCGCAACACCCCGATGTAGTACGGACGCGTTAGTAGTACCAAACAATCAGAAATTCTCCTGAGATGTTGAAAAATCGCTTAATAACTGACCGAGATATAAACCAAAAAAGACGACTACCAATTTTTTTTTACTCAAATATTATTATATTTGTGTGTAAGACATGGCTTTGGGGAAATTTCGAAAAAAAAATTTCCGAGATATGGGCAAAAAAAACATTTTTTTTATACATACATACGTTCATACATAAATATGAAGGGTATATAAGATTTAGCACAGCCAAATATAGCGCTCTTAGTTGTTTGTATTTGAAAAATTATTTTAGTCAAACTAATTAAACTGATTTATTATTTACACTCTAATGCAATTAGTTACATATTTATTAATTAAATAAAGTCTATAATTTCGATTTAACAGTTAATAAAATAAAATTTATCGCATTGTTTTAAAACAAAAAAAAAAAAAATATTGTCATTTGTTTGTTTTTATTTAAAAAAATTATAGCACCATTTCTAGAAATTAAGATTTTATCATTGGTTTTCTTTTGTACAAGAATTTTTCAAAAATTTTAGTTTGACTTCTTTATACATATTTACGTATGTCGTTTTATAATTTTTCAATATTTTTCACCTTAAAATTTACCTCAAAACTACATTAAGCAGAAAACACATGCAACAGTACTTATTGGTGATCTCACTCATTTTGCATAAAATTTTATGAATGTATTATTGTTTGAAGACGTGATAATTTCAATTTAACATAAAAACCATCTTTAAAGCACTAAAGATAAGATTTTTAAAATTTAAATTACTTGTTCAGTTACTTACTTATTTTTTTATTTATTTATTTCTATATTATTTCATATCACTTTCACTATAAATATGTTCTCTTTCTATATGTTCTATCAATTTAATTGTCCGTTAGATTTCAGCGACCGGGTTTGTCTGAAAGTAATTTTTTAGTATTTAATGTGAGTGTCTTGAGTATCGGCTCACCAATTGATAGAATTAGACACACATGTACGCACATACACCTCCAAACATTGCTATCTCTCAGCCACTTAATAAAAAATAAAAAACACCCACCATCATCAAATATTTTCTCTACACTCACTCACTCTGGTTGCTAAAAAGACAAAATTTTCAACTACTGCTCACCTTTCTACATACAAAATAACCGAAAATAAATATTTACTATCAATCTAAAAACTAATACATATTCACAACGATGACATTAGTTAATCGATTGACTTGCTGACTGAATGTCTAACTGGCCAACTGGCTGACTCACTATTTTTGTCCAAATATTTCTACTGAAGACATTATTGTGTATATTTCAAGTGATTTTCGAAAGACACTAAACTTGAGTAGTTGTTATCTATTAAGACATTTTGTATTTATTTAATCAAATTGTTTTTGAGGAAACTTAAAACTGTTACTAAAACATCTTTTCCAATTTGGCAAAATTCAAAGGTGGAAAAAATTGTTTACAAATTCTAACCGTTTAGTTTTTGAACTTTGGACTTCATGCACGTTAATGGGGTGACAACAAAAGACGTTTGGTAGATGCATACAAATATAAATCTAATGTCAACCTAATGTTTTCAGTTGTATATACCTTTTAAAAATGGGAATTGACTGGAAGAGATCCCGAGATTCAGGATTTAGTAGCAAAATTACGAAGTCTTGAAGCAGGATTTAAAAATCCCTAACAATATATGTTTTTATAATGTGTGTGAAAAAAAACAAAAATTTTAAATAAGGTCATTCAAAAGTTAAAAATGGTTAAACTGAAATCATTTCCAAGAACTTTTTTTTAAATTTTTGCCCAAAAAAAACAGCTAATAATCTAATAAATTTGTATGTATGTGTGTCATAAATTAAGACAAAAGTAGTTATTAATTTCCGCCAAATAAAAAATAATATTAAGGTTTTAGAGATAATACAGTTTGTGGGTGATTTTGACCCTAAGGAGATACTAGGATTAATTTCCACAAATTTTTTTAATGTCCTTTTTATTAAAATAATTAAATCTACATTTTTTGTGTCGTAAACTTTACTTAGCCAAACAGAAAAAGTAATAACAAAGAACTTATACCTTTTTAAATTTTTAGGACATAAGACAACATTATACCATAAGTTGCTTGTGAATCCCTCAAATGTAAAAAGTTAACGAGTTTCTAATATTTATTTTATATAATAATTAAAATTTGCATATATCTGACATTTGTGGGTCAAAACAAAAAAAAAAATTAAATGTATTTTCCATTAAAATAGTTTAATCAACATTTTTTGTAAAATAATGTAGAAAGTTAACGAGTTTCAAAAATTTATTTCATATAAATTGCAAAATTCGCATGTATCTGAACTTTGACCTAGTGTCACAATAGTTTTAGACCTAGTGTCACATTCCAGTATTCCGGCCGGCACACCTCAAATTTCAAACATAAATCCATATATACATAAAGTATGTATAGATGGATATGCGAAGAGCATAGGACCATAAGTACCCCAGAGAATGTAAAGATAATATGAAAATTGAATTTCAAAACACATCTTTATTTGTTAAAACCCCTTTTTTTAAATACAAAGACAA
>NDXZ01041436.1:0-19532 GCA_003055125.1 Paykullia maculata | reverse complement strand
ACCCTTAACACATGTGTGTGTGTGAAGGGTATAAGAAACAAGTAAATAAATTAAATATTAATGATGCATATATATGTATATAGGTACAAATGAATAGTTTATTAACTTGAAAAGCGTCATAACTCAAATTTCGCATAAATGCAAAATTTTAAAAACTTCTGATAGTTTCAAATAAGCATTATTAGAACCGTTATATGTTTAACGGTATTAAGTCAATCTTTGATTTTTTTTTTAAAGTAGAGTTGTTGTACTTAATACATTTCAAGTACTGACTGACTCAATACTAAATACTTAATATTTTGGCAGTTTGGTACAAGATTGTTTTGATTTCAAAATTTGTGTATTAATATTGCAGAAACAAAACGTATTTAATTTAATTTCTACAACTGTGTTTTCACTATCCTTATCAAAACTTTTGCTGTTAGGGTTTTTCAAAACACATACACACATATGTACATATCGTCACCTAAGATCCAAAAGGCTATAAGTACACTTTTTAGAAGCAAAAAACCCTATAAACTTAAGACTATTCACTGTAAGGTGGCTTTTGGATTTCATTAATAAATCCAAAATTTTAAGGAAATATGTATTTTGGTTAATTACATTATAATCATTTAAAAAATCCTTTTTGAATTTTTTGGTTGTTACGGCCTTTTGGATTTTAGGGACGATATGTAGGTACATAAATATATTCAAATACCGGTAATATTTCGTGTTGGTGCTTTAAACAGTACCGATCTAAATCTACAATAAATTTTCTTTAAACTTTGTTAAAATAACCGGTTTATTCGATATTCGAAAAATCTACATTAAAAAAAACCGACTCTAGCAAAAGCAAAAAACCAGGTTTAAACCGGTTCATCGTTTTTGATGTATTAAAAACTTCTTTATTTTTAGAAATTAAAAAAAAAATTAACACTCAGTAAGCCTTACTTTTTGTAAAATTCTCTTTATAAAAAAAATAAAAATATTGTGCCAATTAATAGATGATGTTCTAAATGTGTGCGAGTAGAAACGTGAACTTTGATCAATGGTAAAACTATTGCCAGTCATGTCAAAATGGGGTCATCTGACTCTACTTGACAGTTTGCGCGTAGCAAACTACCACGTAAACCATTACCAGTGACGACTTATTTTAAGACTTTGAAAAAACAATTCAATATTTTAAAATGCGTTTTTAATGTAAAATTTGGAAGAACTAAGGTTCGAAGCTAAAGGTAGTAATTTGCATAAACTTACCTGCTGGTGGACTCTTTTCATATTTTTCTATAAACATATTACGTAGCTCATCTATTTGCTGCTTAGTGGGTATTTTCGTTTTTATAGGCATTTTTTGTTTAACTTTTATTTAACGTTATAAACTATTGTTGGTTTTATTTTTCACTCGACGTTAAAAATTATTAAATTATTGTTAAAATTAAATTATATTACTTTCAGTTACTTAAAATAAGCAGACACTTTCACAGTTATTTTCACGTCTTTTTAACACAATAAACCCCCGTAAACTAAATTGCTCAAATGCAAAAAGTTATTTAACAAATAAAAATCAGAATTGGCATAACTCTAGTGTTATCTGGCAGGCTACTGTTCAATTTATATGGTACATATATATACATATGTATTTATTTATTGATTCTTATCAATTATAATTACTCGATTTTGTTTTTGAAATACGGCAATGTTTTCTCTTAATATTTGAGCGAACGAACAGCCAACAATAATCTAACGGAATAGAACTTTATGAATTAAAAATTAAACTAAATTAAAATATTGCCGTAAATTATAAAAAACAGCTACAACAACAATAATCGTGGCGTAGCAGTGTGTATAAGAGAAAGAGAGAGGGCCTAGAGAGGCCCAAACGATAATATCCTCAATTTTCGCTTCTCTTCTCAATTTAGTAGGAAAAATAAGTACAATTATTGTGTAGAATTTAAAAATGCAAAAAGTTTATTTGAATATAACTTTCGTTGAAAATTAGATCATGTATACGTAGTTTGTCGTTGTTGTATGCGGGACTTTTACGGTGTTGCTAGAGTAGTGTTTTATTTAAAAAATTTAAAAAAAGGTCTCTCTTTTAGAAAATTTAATGGGTATAAATCTCTTGTTTTTTAAATTTTTATGGAAATTTTTAATTAATTTTTTTTTTCTTTGACTATAAAATTTTTTTAAATTCAAACAGCCGTATTTACAACAAAAAGTTAGCATGGAGTTAGCATAAGTGTCATTTTTAATGTATTTTTTATCCATTCAAATTTAAATCAAACTCTTATTATTAGCTGCTAGATATTCATTATAATAAACTCTTTGCCAACACTCTGCTTAGCCGATTCGGCTTGCAAGTGAGCAGAAAGTTGTGTGCGACGTATACGCAGTTTCTAATTTTTCGTTATAGATACAGCCGAAATTTTTATTTATGTACCTACATATGTATCTATGTTGTACTTTTATAAAAAAAATTTATACAGTTTTTGCTTATAAACAGATTTCGCTTAATTCTTTTTTTTATAAAACGTTTCTTTTTGCAGAACAATTTTAAATTATTGAAATTTGTCGATAAACTCTTATTAAACAATATATTTTATAGAAATGTTTGGAAGCCTTAATTGTGGAAAAATTTTTATATATGTATATGTATAAATAAGGAAATCAGGAGAAAGAAAGGATGTAATTATATTTATATATTTGTTTGATATTGCTTGGTTTAAAATGTATATAAACAAATGTTCTAGAAAACTTATCATTAAAGTTTATTAGTATTTATAAATACATCATACATATCGAAATTAATCAGGCATAAATAGTTTTAATTAAAATTTTTAAAACATGTGTGAGTGAAAAAATCATTTCGCAATGACAAAAACTTACGAAAAAAATACTCACGACTAAGAAAAAAGGTCGCTTTAGTTTATTTTTAAAATTTGTATTACTCATGCTGCACACCCACGCGTATTTTTTTAATCACACTTTCAAAAAATTTATCACAACCATATGTAAAGCTGATCATGTGGTTGCTAGTAATAATATGATGAAAACTTATTTATTTCAAATTTAAGGAAAATATCTGCCACTGGTAACACTTACATCGAATTGCTTTGTACTTATATTTCGTGTCTGGAATTCTAATGAGAGGCCCACATTGTGAGCAATAAAACCTCTATAGCTGTACAATACAATTTACGATAATAAATGTACACACTCATACTTGGAGTTGAAATATAAACAATGTGCAAGCAATAATTGCTCCCCATCGACAATAGAGAGGTTTTTTTGTACATTGCAATTGTATAGCTAAATTATTTTATTTATTTATTCAATACTGTTGTTTTGAAAATGTATTTTATTGTTGTTGATTGGTCCATTTAACAGTGATGCCAACTTAAAATAAATATATTTACTTTCACAAATTTTTAAGCAAGCTTAAGGTCTGTTTTTATATAAAAAATAAATAAATAAAAAAATTTGTGAAAATAATATCAAAAAGGTCAAAAAACTAGAATAATATACGAACTGCCTGGCCCACAAAATGCGAATGATATTTTCTTTCGAATTAATATATTTCAAACAAAAACAAGTTTAAATTTGTTTCATATGTTAAATTTGTTTATTTCAAACAAAAACAAATTTAAACTTTTTGTTTTTGTTTGAAATATATTAATTCGAAAGAAAATATCGTTCACATTTTGTGGGCCAGGCAGTAAATATATTTACTTTTGGTATCTAGTTGAAATTTACTCTCTTATTCAATTTGACTTTTTTGTAAGAAATTCGAATGACTTTTTAGTTTTTTTAAATGTAAGTAAAGTTCTAAAAAATGTTACATGTGACGATTGTCGGATTTACTTAGCAATTGAAGGTTTTCTATTTTAATCTAATAAAAAGAAAAAAAGGTTATAGGTATATGATATTATTGTGGAAATAAAAAAATAAACGATTTTTACATATAAATATAATTTTTTTTTTATTTTATTCTAACATGAACATTGATAAAAATAGTAAACAATTTGTGTGCCTAAGATGTACAAATTCCTATGAATCAATAACCTCTTCACCCTTTTATCATATACATATGTATATAAAGAGCCCTGAACAACTACAAAGCTAAAATAAAGTAAAAAAAGCGTGTTCAAGAATATTGACCTCAGAAAAAAAAGGAAGAAAAGCGATGTATTTTTTTTATAAGGTATATGTATATGATGTTTGACATTTAGTAAAAATTTTTTTGATAAAAAATAATCAGCTCATTTAGAAAGACTATCTTTTATTTAATAAGCTTTGGGTATAGCTACGGTGACCATATTTTTTAAATCAAAATACAAAACATTTTCTTTTAAATATTTAAAATATTCTATACAATTTAGATTATAGTTTAATTTTGTTATTTAAATGGCCTAAATGGTCTCCATTTTTAGTTGGGTTTTTTTCAGTATTCCAAATGTTATTTAAATAGAAAATACCCTTTCGATTGTAATATTTGATCACTTCTTTAAAAAGTATAAAAATTTATACCTAACGCTTTCTGCAGACTTATTATTCTCATTCATATTTTTAATTTTTTTAAGATCTGTAATTTTTATCAAGAGTAATTTTTATCAAATTATTCAGTATCAATATGATATATTAATTTTTTCTCTCTAACAATAATTGAACGAGGTTCAACATCATCCCATGTGGGAACTTCACATAAAATAATCTATTTTAGTACTATAAGTTATTGATAAATGGCATCCCTAGGTAGATATAAAAAGGTTAAAGCGTGGCTAAAATAAATATAACAAAACAAAAACCACAATAAAGTTGTTGTTGCAAAAATACGAAATAAACAATAATTTTTCACACAAAAATTAATATTTTGCAGCTTTTGGAAAACCTTTCTGATTGTTTGATACCAATAACTGGTCAGTTCGACATCGGTGGGCTGAGAAAAGTTGATTTCAACAGATACACAGACGGGCATGGTTAAATCGACTTTCCTATCTATAAGAATTCAGAATATATATACTTTATGGGGTCGCAAATGAATATTATAGAAATTACAAACGGAATGACAAACTTATATGTACATATATACCCTTCTCACCTGTGGTTAAGGGTATAATTAAAATAAATTGGAAAAAATAAATACCCTTATTTACACATATATTCTTTACGCTTTTGAAATTGTTATTTATTTACATAAGAAATAACGTCATTAGAAAACGAAACTTTATTTCAAGTTTAAGCTTATGTTTTTTTGCAAGGAACACACACGTACACACATAATAATTTAAAATGTAAGGCTTCTATAAATTATTAAGTGTCTTAGCTTTAGTTTAACTCACTATGCTTTGGTTATTAAACTTTAAATATAAACATTAGCAACGGTAGAAATTATTCAACTTTATTTAAGTATTTTTGTACCAATTATGCCATCCCAGCTGGTGTCCCAGAACTTTTTAAAACAACTTCGTCAAATTTAATGTCAAGAAGCACTAGAGTAATTTAGGTTTTTTTTTAGTCATGCATGAACATATTTTTAAAAAATCATAATTTTGAATAAATATGTATGTGATTAAATTAGAGGAAAAACCAAAAAATACTAAATATTTTTATCAGAGATAAAATTTCCGTTATTTTCTACACAAAAAAAAGCTAGATGGAAAAAGCTTTAAAACGAAAAGCTATGAATGCCTCTAAAAGCTATGTATAGGTATGTATATGTTTTTAGTATTAAATATTTACAATCTAAACATTTTCACAACATATTCATTTTCTTTGCACAGGCATCTTATTTAGTCTGTTGAAAAATCTCATTGTTTTGGGAAATATATTTTCATCGCTAACGAAAACAACGCGTTGATACTTTTGTTTTATAAAAATTTTATAAACAAATGTCATGAAAAGTGCTTAAAAGTCATTAAAAATATATTAAAATTTTTGGTTAAAATTATGAAATTTGCGGAGCATTTAACGGCTCACATAACTCCAGAATGGAGAAAGCAATATATTAATTATGAGGTAAAATAAACAAAACAAATAAAATATTTTGTGAAAGTGAAAATTTACAAGTGAAAGTAATATAGATACAAAAAGTATGTAAAGTAAAAGAAAATCTGTGACGTCATGTGCAGTTAAAAAGAAAACATATCTTGCAAAAGCTTAAAAAAAGGGAAATTTTTGTGAGTGTAATGCGCAGGTTTGAGTTTTGTTGTTGTGTGGTGAATTTTAATGTTTTGTAAACATAAACAAACAAAAGGCCGGCACATGTTAACGGTTTGTTAACAAGCAATGTCTAACAACAGGTGTTTGTGGGTGGTTCGTGTGGTGTTGGTTTAAAACAAATGGGTGGTGGAGATAACAAGCAATTTTGTTGTTTATAGTTGAATTTTTTTTATTTGTTTTTGTACAAATCTTTTGATCTTTTAATAAATTGACTAAAAATTTATTTAAAATGTATACTTTAATTTCTAAAAATCACATTCGAATATTATGTAAATAAAACAATAATAAATTCTAAAAATGATTTTTTTCTACAATTTTTTTTTGATAAAAATTAAAAAAATTTTTTTTTGATAAAAAGATTTTTTATTAAAGAAATTTTTTTTATATAAATAATTTTTAATTTAAAATGTTTTAATTATTTATAAATTTTTTATTAACAGAAAGATTTTATAAGTTCTTATTTAAGGAAAATGTTTGATAAATTAAATTTTGTAAAAAAACACAAACAATTATTTTATTATGCGGGCCCTACTGGGGACAATTTAGCATAATTATAAATAAATTTACATTCTAAGGTTTTCAGACAATACTTTCACTGAATGGAATTTTTTAAGTATATTTGATTAATAAAACTATTTATTCAATAAAATAATCTAGTTTTTTGACCTTTTTTAATATTATTTTTTTTAATATAAAATAGTTTTTATTTAAATTATATTTGTTATTAAAACATACCTCAAGCTTAAATAATTATTAAAATTATTTATTTTTATTTTTAAATTTATCATTTTGAAAAACTATAATAAATTCTATTATTTAAAGAAAATTCGAGAAAACTCTTCAATTAAATTTCTTTGTTTATGAATTTAATTTATTTTTATATATGTATGTATCTCTTTATTTTAGGAAATGAAAGCTATGCTTTATGCTGCTGTCGAACAGGCACCTTCAGCAGAAATAGTTGATCCCGAGGTATTGACACGACATTTTGCCAAATTTGATGAGCAATTCTTTCACTATTGTGACAAGGAATTGGCCAAAATCAATACTTTCTATTCAGAGAAAATGGCTGAAGCCACCAGAAAATATGGTAATTTGCGTAGTGAACTAACGGAAACTCTGGAAATGGGTCAAGTGAAAAAGCAACCTGCCTGGAAGTCAAAAACTCCATTGGGTAGAAAAAATGTACCAGCCCGTAAGCTACAAGATCTGAAATTGGCATTTAGTGAATTTTATTTGGGTCTAATTTTGTTGCAAAACTATCAGAATCTCAATTTTACGGGATTTCGTAAGATATTAAAAAAGCACGATAAATTGTTGAGTGTGGACCTTGGTGCAACTTGGCGCAAGGAACATGTGGAGATGGCACATTTTTATGTGAACAAAGATATCGATAGACTTATACAGGAAACTGAAACAGCATTTACACATGAAATTGAAGGGGGGGATCGTCAGAAGGCCATGAAAAGATTAAGAGTGCCGCCATTGGGTGAACAACAGAGTCCCTGGACTACCTTTAAAGTTGGTTTGTTTTCGGGGGCATTTGTCGTCTTGCTAGTAACTGTTATTTTATCTGCCATATTTTATGGTTTTGGTGAAGATTGGCGTGTGGGAATACGCATGTTTCGAGGACCGTTTCTTGTCATAGAATGCCTATTTCTATGGGGCGTTAATGTTTATGGTTGGCGTTCTTCGGGTGTCAATCATGTGTTGATTTTCGAATTGGATCCAAGAAATCATTTATCTGAACAAAATATCATGGAAATCGCTTCAATTTTTGGCGTACTTTGGGCTGTTTCGGTTTTATTTTATATCTATTGTGATCCCCTGGGTCTACCCCAGTATTCGGCGCCCATGTTTCTCTTCACCCTAATGGTGTTGTTTTTACTAAATCCTACGAAAACATTTTATCATGAGGCTCGCTACTGGTCCATTAAAGTGTTGAGTCGTGTTTTTATGGCACCATTTTTCTTTGTTAATTTCGCCGATTTCTGGCTGGCTGACCAGTTGAATAGTATTGTACCCGCCTTCCTGGACATACCTTTTATTATTTGCTTTTTTGGCAAAAATCCTTCATGGCATAAACTGGGAGTAGGTAAGTAAATCAAACAATCTGTTGTCGTTTAACATTCACCAAAGCTTTTAACAAAGAATATAACGGAAGTTAAAAAACTTGATTATCCTTTGTTTGAGAATGCAAGCACTTACATATTTAGGTTTTATTTAATTTGTTCTTCTTCTTTCGTTGTTTGGCTTTTTTGAACGTGTGTAGATGGTGGCCGCTTTTGTATACAGGATGTCACGATTGTGCGTCCCATAGTCGCCATTTTACCAGCCTATTTTCGTTTTGCTCAATGTATTCGACGTTTTCGTGATACAAAAGAGTCATTTCCGCATTTGGTTAACGCCGCCAAATATGCTACATCATTTTTCGTTGTGATTTTCTCATACAAATATCAAACTACAAACAGTAAGTATTTAAAGAAAATCTTTTATATGTATGTATGTACGTTTTATTTAAACCATGTTACATATGTATGTATGTATGTTTGTAGGATTATACCTATGTGTATACACTTGCAAACAAAAAATTTAACAATTGGGGATGGGTAAAGAAGGATAACTTTAAAAGTTATTTAAATTGTATTTTGTGTTTCTTTAACTATAGTGTGAAAATTAATGTACATCTCTACTTGTTGTTAACTTGACTATTAAGTGTCGCTAAAATAATTAAAATATTCAATATGAATTTAAACGATAAACGAAAATTAAATAAAAATGATCATGTGCTTGTCATTTTTTCATTTAACAAATTTTTTAATTTATATAAAACATTAATAGGTGGTGTTTTATTTTTAATATAAATAGCCTACTTGCATTTTACCGAAATAAACTATAAAGATTAACTCCTAGTATTCGAAATATTTTGGCCATCACTCAAACTGTTGCCCTTTTGTTTATAACATTGATGGGTCAATATGGTTTTAACTTTAAAAATGTCATCTTAATTTTTTTTTTAAATCATACTATTTAGAATCTTTTGAAGAAATTAAATTTAAAAAAATTGTTTTTGTAACCTTTGTAACTTGAAGGATTTTTATTACAATTTTTTAATAATTCAGTCATGAATTACAAATAACATTTAACTGTATTTTAAACTTTTTTTTTATTAATATAATATCTAAACGAAATTATTATCCCGTTTAAAGAAGGACTAATTTGCATATAAAAATATTATGAATTAAAAATTTAGCTTTGAATTAATTTTGAATTCCCATAAGACAAACTCAAGAAAAAAATTTTTGATTAAGAAAATATATTGCTACAAAGTGTGGATCGCTGCCACATCGTTATACCTTTTTTTTTAGCGTTTTTGTCTTTAAGGCCGAAATTCACAATCATAAGATAACTATTTGTAAACTATTGTTCAGCCTCTGGTGTCTTATTTAATTTCAAAAGCTGTAATTAACTTATCAGTGGCTAAACGATTGCCATTAGTTAACTAATGACAATCAATTTAGGCATAAGCAACACAAATTCGCACATGTTTGCTGAAATAAAATAACATGTAATGGGTGTGTAATTGGAAAAATTAAATACACATTATCAGGAATTGTTATCAAATTATAGATATTTATTCGAAAGGTAATTGTTTTCAAAAAAATATTTAATATCAAAAATTTTCTTCGTAATAAATTTTTTAGAAAATTGGATATTTTAAAAGCTCAAGCTTTCGTTGAAGTTGAAGATGCACAATAGTGTTTTGGTTTAGTATATAAAATTAAAATCGTAGCTCAATAATACAAATGTAAAGGCATATGCTTACTCGTATATTTCGTGTATTTTTTGTTATACAGAGTGGGCCAAAAGTCAGCATTTGCTCTCCAAAACTTTGATTTATATGTGCCATTGTATCTCGGGCAGTTTAAGCAATGGGTCCATCCTTCTAAAACCACATCTCAGGTCTGTTTTCAAAAGTAGGACGTAAAAAATGTTCTACCATAAACCGATACTGCTCTGCATTTACGGCTACAGCACTTCCATCTTTATTTTCGAAGAAGTAAGACCCACTGACATTTTTAGATGTAATGCCACACCATACTCTACAGCTAATGGGTTGCAATTGATGTTGAAAAATGACTCTTGGATTTTCAGAACCCCAGAACCTTCAGTTCTACTTATTAACAAAGCCATTCAAATGAAAAAAATGTTATGGAAAATGCTCTCAAACGAGCCCATAATTGCGAAGCTAAAAACGGGAGTCATTTAAGTGACATTATTTTTATACTTAGTTTAAAAATATATTTCCATTTTGTATATTTTATAATCTGAAAATAAATATATATAAACGAAAAATTTATTAAATTTGTAAACCCAATGGTGACTTTTGGCCCACCTTGTACTTAATTATTATTTTTAATTGAGGGATTCACAAGCTGAATTATGATATCATAATGTCAAATGTCCTAAATATTTGAAATGGCTTAAAGTGTCCTAAAATAATATGACTCTATGCTGACTGTATGCTTTTGAAATTTGTAACTGTATTTTACTCTTAAATATGCAATTATTAAAATTTTATTAAAACAACCATTATTTAATGTTACAGTGGCTTATACATACTTACGTCCGCTATTTGAAAGCATCGTTTTCAGTTTATACCCCAATGGAGTTTTGGTAATAGGGGATTTTTTGGATAATATATTACTGATATTTTAAACCTTTGTTTGTTTAATATATTTTTTTAATTCTTACCCTCATATTCATAAAAAGTTTTTAAATTTGTCAAAGGTTTAAAAAACAAGTTTTGTATGAAAATTTCGTTCAATAAATTAAACATTTTTTTTATGAATAGAATGGTAGGGTTTTGTTTTTTTCATATTCTTTAATAAGCTCAAAACAACTTAAGCATAGAGTAAACGAAATGTAAAAAGCAACATGCGCATGTGACTCTGACGTTATTCTGTCGTCATGAAGCAACATTTGCTGCATGGCGTGTTCCTTTACTTTCTAGCTTTAAAAACACCCAGTTAAATTTCGTGTACAATCAAAGTTGTACCGCATGTAGCCTCTACAACTCATTTTAAAAATGTTACCGATATGCTAAATATTTTCGTGACGTTAGAGACACATGCGCATGTTGCTTTTTACATTTCGTGTACTATAGGCTTTAGGTAATTTAATTAAACGGTTAATTTTTATTACATAAATATATTTGTTCAGTGGAAAACCAGCCTTTGTACCGCTTATCGTGTATAGAATAACAATTTTAAATTATTTGGTCAGTTTATATTGTATCGGTCATATATTCATTGCCATTGACATTGGTGATATACAAAATGACATTTTAAAAACTTATGTATGAACAAGTTTAAAGGAAATAATAAATCATTACGACTGATACGACTTTACAAAGAGGTTATAAATTAAACAATTTTTGTGTGATTACTGGTTCATAGCATTGTATATCTAAAGAAATTTTTTCATTTTAATGTGATTAATGGGAACACATTAAATCCCTAATCAATAGTTAGAGCTTAATTAACGAACGGTCATTTTTACCAATTTTGAGTTTGACCTACGCGAAAAAAAGTAAATTAAATGTATTTGGGAGACAAAACGATTTGCAAACTTAAAACTTTACTTTTATATTTTGTAAAGAAAATCTCTTAAAACAAATTTTTTATTTAGAAAATTTATTGTGTTTTGTTAATTATTATAACTTGTTTGGTTTATGCGAAAAACCGATGATAGAAAATTTAATTTTTTTTATTAGAAACATTTTTGTCTACATAGGTTTGTAGCCTATATCTTTGCGGATTCTTTGCCAATTAGCCCAATTTTTTTCAAACATGTCTGTAGCTTATCCAAAAGCTGCAACATTTTTATTTGTTTTGTGTAAAAAAAAATTGTCGTCTTTTTTGCTTATATCTCAGCCGGTTATTGATAGTTATTGCCGGTTTTTAATACTGATTTTTTTCAGGAATATATCCAAAAGTTTGAAATTACAAACAATTCTAGGTAACCTATATGAGGTTCAAAAAGTTGATTTCAACCAACACACGGACAGAGGGATATGTCTAAATTGACTTGAATTCAAAATATATATTTGAGGGATTCACAAGCTAATTATGATATCATAATGTCATATGTCCTTAATATTT
Source organism: Paykullia maculata (assembly GCA_003055125.1). Taxonomy (NCBI): domain Eukaryota; kingdom Metazoa; phylum Arthropoda; class Insecta; order Diptera; family Rhinophoridae; genus Paykullia; species Paykullia maculata. Next base: position 7,167 of record NDXZ01041436.1, on the reverse strand, counting down.
TAAATGGTTTAAGTACTTTGTTGTTGCTTTTTCCGTTCGGCCAAGAATAGTTTACGACAGCACAATAAACATAGCAGTCAGAGTCATATTATTTTAGGACACTTTTAATATGAAAAGCAATTTAAACCATTTACAATTTGTAGGAAATATGGCATTATGATATCATAAGATAGCTTGTGAATTCCTTAATCAAGGCGAATATATATCAGGTGGCCTCAGTTAATCAGCTGATTATTTTTTTCGTCATGCTAATGTCAAACTCCATACATAAAAAATAATTTTCTCTCTCTTCTTGTAAAGCCTAGTGTCAAACTTCATATAAAAAAAAAATGGATAAAAAAAATCCTCTCCGAACTGAGGCCGCCTAATATTAATTCGCCTTGCCCTCAATTGAATATTGTTGAAATTACAAACAAAATGACAAACCTATTGTATACCCTTGCCACCTGTGGTAAATGTATTAAAATAGCCGTTAAATTGTATTCAACACATTAAACAAAAAAGTAAAGCATTTGCCAGATAATAAAAACTTATTAGGAGTTTTCTCTTGAAAATGCTAAAGTTTTAGTAATAAAAGATACGTTAACTTTATTTACACATAAAATAGTTTTATGTATATATGTATGTATATAATATTCAGTGGAATATATTTATTTTATGAATTGGAATAAGTTTTTTTTTAAACGGAATTCTAACATGCTCTCAGAATATTTCACAACAAGGAACTTTCTGAAGCAGAACTTAATACATTATTTACTCCAACAAGTAATGCGCACAAATAATAAGACAGGCAATTTGCTGTTAGTTATTTCAGACTACCGATGAAATAAAAAATGCAATTTAATATACAAAAAGTATGTATGACATATTACATTCTTAATGGAGCAGTTACATACGTAGTAATATGGTAGCTTTTCGCAAATAAAAACATTTTGCAAATAAATAATTAACTTTTTTTACAGCTGTTTGTCTACAAACAAAGTTGTGCCGGATCTTAAAAATAGGACAACTTTTCGGTTCTATATGTTTGTAACATTTTATTGTTCGTATAAACGAAGTAAACGACACTTAATGTTTATTAACGATATAATAATTTATAAATTTTAAATAAGTTTAAGTTAAGATTATAAATTTTTTTGTTTATTTTTTAATAAAAAACTAATTATTTTCATATTAAGAGATGTGGAAAAACTACTTGGCAACCCTGATTATTGTTGATATAGCAATAAATTAAATGAGTTGTTTCAGTAAGTTTGGAGCAAAATATCTACATAGTTTCAAACGTATTAAGTGAAACCAGTTAAATCTCTAAATACAAACATTTAGACATTAATTATGATTTCATTAATGTTTTTATAAATATAAAAAACAAGTTGTATTGCGGCCATATGTTTACAAGATAATTATTGTCTTAACTTATTATTTATATAGAATCATACATAAGTACATACATATGTAAGCGGAAAAAGATATCAGAATTTACAATACTCGATGATAAATTTTATTATCATTACAATTTTCTTTTCTCTATACGCAATAAAACATACATATGTTTTATTATTTTATTAAATCCTAAACATTAGTCAATACAAATTATGTGCATAAATTTATTAAATAAATATTTTGATTTATTATATAAAATATAAATTAGTATTTTGGGATGCAGAGATTCATAATTGAAAACATTTAATTTAAGAAACAAAAACTTAATTGCCTATTTAGTCATACATTACTTGATTGGACACTTTTATGAAACTATATTTGCAATACGAAAAATGCTATGAATTGGTTTGCACACAAACCAATCAATACAAATGCATTAAATAAAATCAATATCAAATATTTTTCATTATTATTTTGGTAATCCGTGTTATATTAATCGTTTCAAAACGCTTGGTCATGCACGCTTCGTGATTAAAACAAATAAATAATTACCATCATGCGTGATTTATGTTGTTCATGCTAAGCCAGCGAGTAGTGCCAATCTCTATTTCAACTACACCCATTATTCTCCCGACTCATTTTTAATATGAACTTAACCGTTAAACGGGAATTGTTAAATATATACCCAAAGTCTCTATTATTAAAAATTTTTTTCTTTTCATAATACTATGGCACTCTTTAAGGCAGATGTTTTCGGTATTTAACTTTTATATAACATGCCTCTTATAAATACTATTTAATTAAGTTTCCGCAAGGAAAATATTTCTTGTAGGTAGGCATCTGTTCATTCAAACATAAGTTTTTATATTCTCCACCACCACCACTACTAGTTAGAGAGGCTATATACCATACATATGTATGTATGTACTTATGTTTGTCATTTCGTGTGTAACACAAAACAATATTTTTCAAAGAACAAAACAAAGTAAATATGTACATATTTGATGCTTGTAACATCCTGAGTGAAATTAGCTACATACATATGTAAGTATGTATGTAGTCTGTCCATCTGCTTGTGGGAAATAATAAAACAACTAAATGAAATTAGAGGAAATGTAGTCACTTGGCAAAGAAACAATCAAATCGATATGGATAATAAAACATAGTAACACAAAATATAAACCAGATACTAGAAACTTAATGAAAAAAGCATTAACCCGATACATTTTGTCTTTTGCAAAATAAATGTAATATGTATTAATTAATTACTAATTACATATATATCTACATACATACATATGTATTTATGTATGTATCGACTAAAGTCGATTTCCAGCGGCAAACTTTTGGAGGCCTTCATTTTTAAGGCCTTTTGTAAGACCTGCCTAGACCTTTTTTTATATCCAATATTTAAGCTCGCTTGCCTTCTCAAGAAGGCCTTAGAAAGGCCTATCTTCTCCCTTCTACATATTGCTCATTTACTAAAAGAACGTTATAACTAAAAAATTAAATTTTAGAGTTAATGATGCGAAATTGTTCACTATGTCATGCTTTATATTGTGTAAAAAATTCATTCAAATGGCGTGTAAACTCACCTCTTGATAGAGAAAATTTTTTAATATTTCCACTGAGTTGTATGTAAATTAAAAACTTTAAACTTTATTTTCTGCAAAACTAGTTTTTTTTGAGTTATGACGTTCTTTTAGTATATAAGCGATATGTACATTTTGTGCTGTGAAAAGAAAAACACGAAGTAAGCTTATGTACGTACATAAAACATTTTACTTAAATTTTATAACAAAGCGGTTATAACAAAGCGGTGTGAACTTTTTACGTGGTAAAAATTGAAATTCTTATTAAAAATAAAACAAATTTCATAAAAGACACTTGTTGAAATTAGAAAAAGAAAAAATTGTAATGAAGAAGGCCTCAAATCAGGCCTGCTGAAGAAGGGAACGCAGAAGGCCTTGGCTGGCTGGGACATCGTGTGTAAAAAATGTATGATTATGGAATGGGGTAATATGGCCTTGTGTCTGACAAATAAGGACTTACAGAAGGCCTGGTTACTACTTCTTTTCGCCGCTGGGTTGTTATCCATAATTGTATATGTATGAATGTATGTGTTATGCTTATGGGTCAATTATGGACAACAATCGACATATTTTGATAAGTTTACTATTTAAAGATTTACAACTTATTGTTAAAGTTGTATATTGTTGGATTTTACAATATTTTTACACATTTTTTTTTTGGTTATTCCTGTATTAGTATTTAGTACCACTTGTTGACTACATATTTTCTTCAGACTTCAAATATAGAAGTAAAATATTTTTATCAGCTCTAGTTTTCGAGATATAGCTTTAAGTCAAAAATGAAGGCAGTTGCATGACATATGCTAGTATAATTGGAGAACGGTTTGTCCTATTCAACTAAAACAAAAATACGAAATTCAAAGATAAAATTATCTTAAAGCTATGCATATATTGTTTTTAAATTTGTTCAGTAGTTTTAGTGATATAAAGAAACTTGTGCCGAAAAAAATCACTTTTAATACAAAATTTTAAAATTTTCATTTTTTTAAAGTTCATAAAAAATAAAAATGCAACAAAACATTTTTCTTTGTCCTGTAGCACATAGTAAAATATATTTAAAAATATACCTTAATTCTAATAACGCTTTAATTTAAAAGAAAATGTAGTTTATATCTTATCTGTAAGCAATTTTTTTGCAGAAACATTTTTAACATTTCACTGTTAGTTGAAACATTTTTTAATATTATTTTTAAAGAAAATTTTTGATTTATTTTATAAATATCAATTAGAATTTCAAATTTTTTTTAGATTCTTATTTTGTTGACAATTTTTAATAAATTCTATATCAACAGAAATTTCCTACGAACAGAAAGTTTTTATTTAGAGAAATATTTTAAAAAATTCTTTATTTAAATAATGGTTACAATTAATTGTTCACATATTTATGCATAACTAAACACACAATTATTGATGGGTATTTAAGATTTGACACAGCTGAATACTTTGATTAAAACATTTTTATTTCGAACTAGCAGAGCATCCCGGCTTCGCACGTAAGTTACTTACTTATGAAAAAAAATTAGAAATGCGTTTTGAGCAGCCAAGGTAACCTACATAGAAAAAATGAGAAGCGAATAGGAGGCATTTTTTATAATTTTTAAACAAAGTAATCTTTTAAGCGAATTCGTTCATAAATTCCAAGGTACCCGACTAAAAAATATCTCAATTTATATATTTTCGTTTCGTGGGTGATGCCACACCCCTTGCTGCGGTTAAGGCAAATTTTGCTTGAATAAGGAAAGCATGGACATTGCCGCACCCCCTGCTTCGATCTGGCCAATTTATGGGCCGAATATGGAAAATGGTATTAAAATTAAATGGTATAAAACTTAAGCCTACAACATTTTAAGACCATTTATATAACAGTTCTGAAGATATGCCGTAAAATGTATTTGAGATGTATAAGCGGTACCACACCCTCAAATATGATCCTTAAAATTTTTGACTCAAATAAGGAAAATGGTGTAAGACATAATCGTACAAAATTTTAAGGCGATAGATTTAACAGTTCCCTTTACATATCATAAAATGTATTTAAAATGTGTGGGAGATGCCATGACCCCTTATTTTTTATCATACAAACCGTCTCCTAAAAACTACGAACCAAAACCAAACAAAAAAAATTCAGACAAATCGATCCAGCCGTTCTCAAGTGATGCGGTTACATACATGAACCATTTCATTTATACATATATGGATTTACTCCCTGTCTACACAACTAATTTTAGTTGCGCATTTTTAGAGTTTTTAAGAAACTTGAACTTGATACTTGAAATTCTTTATTACATTTCTCATTTGCACTTTTCAACTTGAGTTTGGCTGTAGATCTATTTGACTTACAAAACAGAGAATTTCGATGTGTGGACACAAATGCAATTTCAAAACAATTTATATCAACTGCAGAAATTTTAATTGCTTGTGTGGAGAGAGATTTGCAAAAACATTTAAATATAGATCATTATTAAAATAATATATAGTACATACATTTATACATATACACATACATTCATAAATACACATTTTAATAACTTTGGTTTTAACTGGACTTTTTTCTATAAACAATTTATAAGAATGTTTTATTTTGTGTTGAATATACACAAAGTTCATGCTAATGATTATTGTGTAACAATATTTTTTTTATTCTATTAATTCAAGACACTGACCATTTATTTTTGTTCTGCTTGTAGATAGAACTTTTTCTATTTAAATTACTATGTTATTAAATCCGATAAACTGAAGATGTGCAAAAAGAAATAGTTTTTTTTTATAGCATAAACCAGTGTCTATTTTCTTTTGTGGTGATTTTTGCTGAATACCATTTTCCAATACAATTTACACAATCAATTGTTTTTCATACTTTCAGTGGTGTGCAAATAAAAAGCACTTGCCAGTGTTTCTAACTAAAATAAAATTACTACATACAATTGAGTATTACTTTTTTTTTTTTAAAAAATTGCGTAAATTTATTCGAAATAATAAATATTGTTACTAATTTTATTTTGTAATTGAACAGGAGTACAGTTTAATGACAATTTTTTTTATTCCTTAAGATCGTTTAACACAAATACTTGAAGCTTTTTATTTTACATGGTATAAAAATATGCTTTCGGTTGTATATGTAGTATAAAAAATACGTCAACGGGAAAACGGTAAAGAAAATCAAATGTTTAACATTTTCTGGATAAAGTCAACATTCACTATATTGACAAGCAACTAATTAATCATCATAAATAAAATTATCAACGGATACCTCTATGTTTTAATATGAGTGAAAAATTGACAGCAGGCATTATATGTATAACGTAATATGATACAAAAGTTAAAGATTTGAAACCTAATATACGTAGATGTGCACGTGCGCCAATATTTTATTGATTTACTTAAATCATGCCTAATCACATGTGAACACCCATAGAATGAGTGTAAAAGCTAAATGTTCTAACGTTTACGTTTGATTGAATGTTAATGTATAAATGGTATTGATTTTGTCTTATTAAATTTATAAGTTTAATTTTATTTTTAAAGACCTTAAAAATACCATAAATGCAGCATCTTTAATGTATTAAATATTTGTGTGATATTTAAGAATAACTTATCTATTGAATAATTTATCACATTCATTTAGTTACTTAAAGATGTCTTTTTAAATTAATATTAAGGTTAATCAAAGAGCATAAACATTTTTTGGTTACGAAATTGTTTTTTCTGAATTTAAGATCATTAAATAAAAAAGTCTATACGACCCTTAATTTACGGAAAAATGGTTCCATACTCGAAAAATGCAAACGATTTTTAAAGAGAAATTTATTTTCTTATTTTTCTTGCCCAAAAAAAGACCCAGACTTTTTCAAAATTTTTTATAAATACAAAAAAAGTTAATGCCTGGAAACTTATTATATAAAAATATTTCGTTTTTAATTCTATTCACATCTTTTTATTTCGCAACTTTAAGGAACTCATAAAAAATAGTTTAAATCGGTTTATACTGCTTAAGTGTTGCCATAAACTGAAAAGAAAAATATGCTGGAAAATATATTTTTATGTACGAACCTTTTTAAATTATTTGATAAAATTAAACAAAAAAAACGTTATTTAACATTCACTTAGCACATAGTTTGGCTAGTTTTAGCAGTAAATATGCAAAATTGGCAACACTGTAGTACCTTAGTTTTTTAAGCAAAAAAAAAAAAAA
>NDXZ01041418.1:0-17988 GCA_003055125.1 Paykullia maculata | reverse complement strand
TTATTATTTTTTGCTAATTAAAGAACATAAAAACAATGTTGACAAAATATCAGTCTAGTCAATTTCAGCAAATACAGACAGACACTACCATCTGTCACCTGCTGTAAAATGTAGAAACTAAAAAGACATACAATGTAAATCAATACATACCCTGCAGGAACACTGGGGTTAAGTGTCTCTAAGTCACCACTTTTGTCGACTACTGTGGTCACTTTTTGGTCTCCAAGTCACCACTTTTGTCGACTGTTGTGGTGATTTTTTGGTGATACTGTCAACAAAGCGTCAATACTTTTTATTTTTCAAGTAAAAAATACCAAAAGTGTAGACTAAAATTACAAAAATCTACTAGTGAATCGCTGGTTCCAATGTCTACATATGGTCCCAAAAGAACTACCTAGTCAATAGTACCAATGTCAGTAGTGGATTTTCAATGACACGCACATTTTAAATGTCTATAGTAAATAGCATTGGCTGGGGTATAACAAGTCACTAGTACTGGTGACTGTGTCAATAGTAAGTCAGTACAGTTTCACTATTGACATTTCCTGCAGGGTATGTACATACATATGTATGTATGTATGTTTGATTCTACATATATATGAACATAATTTAAATTATTGAGTCTGGTTTCAAACTGACAAAATAATCCGGAAAATAACAAAATTTAATGTTCATTTTGTTTTTTTTTATGAAAAAAAAACAATGAAAAAATTTTAAAGAAATAAACATGTGTAATTTTTGTATGTATACATACATAAGTACATGTATACATACATACATATGTGTATGGAATGCTGATTAATAATGTGGGTACATAATTTTATTTTATACTTTTTGCCGTAAGTGACTAGGGTTCATATAGTACATAGAGGGCACCATGAAAAATGGCCCCAAAATAAAAATAAAAAATGGCCTTAATTTTTTACATTGAAAACCACAACACGAAAGTTTGGGGCCATTTTTCCTATCTTTTGAGGCAATTTTTCATTTTTGATTTTGGGGCTATTTTTTAATTTTTGAAATCACCTCAAACTTTTTATAATTTTGGGGTAATTTTTCAATTTTCCATAGTATCAAAATATTGGAAATGGCCTCAAAAAATGTATGCAAACTTTCGTGTTGTTGTATTCAATGTAAAAAATTGGGGCCATTTTTCAACTTTGGGGCCATTTTTTATTTTGCCAATACATATTTTTAAAATTGTTTGGGGCCATTTTTTAATTTTGGGGCCATTTTTCCTTTCCTTGTAAACTCATAAGAAATGTTTGGGACCATTTTTCTATTTTTTGGGGCCATATTTGAGTTTTTGGCCATTTTTCATTGGGGCTATTTTTCATGGTGCCTACATAAAGCGCATTCAGATTAGGGTAGTTTACTTTGACAAATTTAGTCAAACACCCTTTGAAATTTTCTTGTGTATTCAGACAGGAAAAGTTTACTTTGACAAAGTTTTTTGTAAACAAATAAAAAACTTCAAGCGAAATTGCCGTTGTGTCGTCTTTCTATAAAAGTTAGTAATAGAGATATCATGGTAAAAATATCGACTTGGTTTAATTTTTTATACATATGTATGTAAATATTGTTTTGTTTTTTTTTTCAGAAAATATAAAAAAAATTGTCTTGAGATTTTTTATCAAAAAACTGCACGTTTTAGTTAACGAGATATAACGTAAAAAAAGAATTCACTTATTTAAAGTTTTTTAATTATTTGTTTAAGATGTTTTGTCAAAAAGTTCACAAAGCGCCTACACCACCATAGGAGAGCAGGGTGTTAGGCGTTTATGTTAACGTTTGTAACACCTTAAAAATTTTGTTTCATACCCCAAATTATACTGGTCGACTAAGAGTCACTTCATCACTTGTAATCAAAGCTCCCAATTTCGAATAAATTAAAAAAAAAAAACCTGGAACACATATTTTTATATCCTTCACCTAAGGTGATAAGGGTATATGTATATAAGTTTGTCATTTCGTTTGTAATTTCTACAATATTTATTTGCGACCCCATAAACTATATATATTCTTAATCCTTATAGATAGGGAAGTCGATTTAGCCATGTCCGTCTGTTGAAATCAAGTTTTCTCAGCACCCCGATGTCGTACGGACGCGTTAGGCCAGGGCCACGCAATGAGCGGCAAAGCGGTAAGGGGCTAAGCGGCAAAAAATTAAAACATATGGAATACTACTGAAGTGGCCACGTAGAAATGCCGCTCATTGCGTGGCCACTTCAGTAGTATTTTATGTTTTATTTTTTTGCCGCTCACCGCTCAGCCGCTCATTGCTTTGCCGCTCATTGCTGGGCCCTGGCCTTAGAAGTATCAAACAATCTCCTGAGATCTTTGCTATAGAAATTCAGTAAAATCGCTTAATAACTGACCGAGATATAAACCAAAAAAGCCGACTACCTTTTTTTTACTTAAAAATTATTATATTTGTGTGTAAGACATGGCTTTGAGGAAATTTCAAAAGAAAAAAATTTCCGAGATATAAGCAAAGAAAAATTAACAGGATATACATATACATACGTACATAAGCAAAAATTGTTTTTCTTTTACACCAAAACTTTTATATTAGTGTGTAAGATATGCCTTTTGAGAAATTAAAAAAAAAATTCGAGAATAACAAAAAAAAATTTTTTTTACATACATAAATACACGTAGTGAAGGGTATACAAGATTTGGGCACAGCCAAATATAGCGCTCTTACTTGTTTGACTGTAGTCGGTCCATGGTTTTCCCTATTCACTTTACTAATGTCCTTCTGAAATTAAACTTTGACTTTTACAACAAACTTAAAAACCTTTAAAAAAAATTTTAATTTAAGTGTTTTTTTTTATTAAGTTACTACAAAACAGCGAGTTGATACTCCAGAGAAGGAGCTTCTCTGTTTAATAGTAATGAAAACATATGTTTAAATCCCCGCGATAAGCGGTCCATTATTAGTTTAAGCTTTCATAAAAGCAGGTCTACTGTCTAAAAACCTATAAAAAATATTACAGCGTTATTTTGCGTAGGTTGCTAATAAAGTTTACTCCCGGAAAAACTGGTAAAATTAAAATTTTTGCAAAATAAATTTTATTTTTGTAAAAGAGTTCTTATAAATTCTCTATTTTTTTAAACTAATTTCGATAAATTCTATTCCTGTTTTGAACTAACATTGATTGTAAAAATTTTTTTACTTTTTTAAAATTATTAATATGTTGAAAATTAATAATGATTTATGTTTCAAATTATTTTTTTAATTTTATTTATTTAAAACAATTGGCATTAAATGTTATTTTAAGGAAATGTTAATACAATTAATTTTAAAAAATTTTAAAACATTTTGATTGATAACCATTATTTAGTGTTTTTTGTTCTTTTGTTTTTAAAACTGGTTAAAAAAATTCATTAGTTATTGTGCATACGGTTATGTGTAATTCAAAATAATTGTTATTCATGTTTGAAATATCAAAAAAAAAAAATAATAATAAAAAAACAGGAAGTATTTTCAAAAACGTTGACCTAGAGCAGCAAAAGAACAAAACAATTAAACAACCAAGGTGTTTTTTTTAGAAAATAAATCTGGATAATTATATACGTTTGTATGTACATTTTTTTTATAAAATGTTACTCCAAAAAAAAAACAAGTTTTTATATACTTATAGGTATAAACACAAATTATTATTAAACAAAAATATCATTGTTAATCAACAAGATTTAATATATTTATAACTTTGTACTTACCGTTAATTAAAATTCAATTTTAATACAATTTAAATTAAAAAAATTAGCACGTAATTAATTATTTTTCCTAAAAATAGATTTGTAAGGTTGTTAAAATTTTATATTTACATGTATGTAGGTATATGGAAGTCAAGCAAATTTTAAAATATGTATATTCACTTTAAATATTAATATGTAGGTTACTTTTTTAATACATCCACACATGTTTATATAAGTACATACATACACATTTATGTGTGTTAAAAATTCACTTATTTATTTAATTTATTTTTTAATATTTTATTTATTTATATTTTCGCCACTTTTTTCCTCCAAACATGTACTTATGTACAAACATACATTGTATATACATATGTATGTACATATGTATGTAATTTTAAATTAGAACGCTTTAAACAAAACTCAGTTTTCAAACTTGGCTTTCAGAAAGGTAACTAAATAAAAATCCACAAACATAAAACAATAATGACAAATTTAAATTATTATTTCCAAACTTAACGTTGCAAAAAAAAAATAAATAAACAAACACTTGTTCATTGCTCTCTTTCTCTTAAAAAAAAAAGAAGCAGCATAAGCTCTCAAACTTTAAAGTTCACAAAACTAACAGTCGATGTTAAACTTTTGTTGATCAGAAGTTAAGTGAAGTCAGTGCTGCCATATGTAAACATTTTTTCAAATGCTAAAACCTAAAAGTTTGTTGTAGAAAATAAACATTTTTTATAAGGAATTTTTTGACAATTTTCTTCAATTAAAGGTTTTTTAAAATTTTCATAAAAAAAAGTTAATGGAAAATTTGCCACGTTCGCTTAATAAATAAAAACTCCTCTTGTTGAACATTAGTGATAAAAATGCCTACTTTTATTATTTTTTCTGGCCAAATTATGCCCAATTAAATAATGACGTAAAGTTTTATTGAGATACAAGAAATTATTGCTTTTGCAATTAGTACTTTCTATTTATTTACAGAAATTGCTATAAGGAATTAATAAGTAATTAAATAAACAAATTGAGTTCAGTTAAAAATAACCTAAAAACTCGCAATATTTTTAATTCGCATCACTTAGTTGAACAACAAAAGTATATGACCGTATAATATTTGCAAATTAAAATTAAATCTTATTAATATTAAAATTGTATCTCTCTTAAATCAGCCTGTACCATGCAGTAAATTTGGCATCACTGCGGCAGTAATCCGTGAATTTTTGCATCAGATGGATATTTTAGCTGTGCAGATTAAGCACTAGATGAAAAACCTTTTGATGTTTGACATTTCAGTTATTATAATACTATCGTCGATGATTTAAATTTTTTTTTTTTAACAACTAATCAGGCATCAAGGCGAATATATATCAGGTGGCCTCAGTTAATCAGCTGAATTTTTTTTCGTCACGATAATGTCAAACTCCATACATAAAAAATAATTTCCTCTCTCTTCTTCGTCACGATAATGTCAAACTTCATATAAAAAAAAAATTGATAAAAAAAATCCTCTCCGAACTGAGGCCACCTGATAATAATTCGCCTTGAGTAGTAGTTTGTTGTTACATTTTCTATTAATTACAATACTTTTACTTCAAAGGAGAATACAGAACATGCCTGATAATACTGTTTTTAAATTGTATTCAAATGGTACATCAAAAATAAAAAGTTTACTTTTACTTTACTTTTCTGGAACATGCCTGAATATCTTTGTGGATCCGTTGTCTCCTTTTTTTAGAGCTCATTCTGACTTTGCGATGACGTTTTTTTAAAAACGTTGACCTAACGTTGAACCTACCATCATGCTAGGCGGTGGAGGTTGCGGCTTTCTGGCATGTACTTGAGCAGCTACGCCCGGTATTGTGTTACAGCCCACACAAACATGTAATGTTTCGTGTATGAAAATATCACAATCAATGCAATAGATTTGCGAGCACGACTCACAACGATAGACATTCTTATCGGAGGCTTCTGTTAGGGGTTTTTGACAGGCATAACAAACGGCAGCCTGGCCATTATATATTAATTCGGTAAAATGCTGCACGGGAAAGAGATGGTGATATGAACGGGCCAAATGTGGAGCAGAAACTAACGTTAGTCCACATGTCTGGCATTCGACGGGAAGTTCGCAATATTTACTAAAACATTGAGGACAATGAAAGCCCACGGCAGTTAGTTTACTAGGCTCATCCGAATTTTCTATGTGACACATACACATAGACAGGGGCGGATCTTTGCCTTCGTTCTGTTTGGCATGAGGGAAGCCCATTTTGATAAGAGAATTCTCTTGGACCTGAGCGGCTGGTGGTGGATCGACATGCGATAAAAGTTGGTCACGATAATGGCTATCATCTAAAACTGCTCCATATGTGCCATTCGTTTGTGTGGTCAGATAGCGGCAGACATGAATTTCGGCCGAAAGTGAAATTACTGAACATCTTATACCCTCCTGTTTAAGGGTCTCTATAGTTTGGGTTATATCTATAGGATCACAAGTGGTCAATGAACCCATAATTATTAAAATTTCTCGAGAAGCATGCGACGGTACTACTCTTAAGGTTTTCATAGCCAAATCCAGACCATTTTGTAGGGAGGGTTCGCCAGTGAGATTGATTTTTTTCAAACTGTATCAAAAGAGGAAAATTTGAATTATTTTTTATTTTCAATAGACTTGTTAATAATATTTACCCTTCCAAAGCTTTAAGATGTAATTTAGCTGTTCCGGTTAGGTCGGTTATCTTTTCGGCACGTTTACTTTTTAACACTATTAAGCCCATTTGACTAATGGGATTTTGATCAAAAAATTCCTCAATAAATATTTCCATAAGCTGAAAAATAATTTAAATAGATTAGTGCAAAGCCTTAGTCCAATTTTTTTACTAATATAGAAATTTTTTAAAAATCTTTTACAAATAAATAGGTACTTAAGGGTTTTTTAAAATACAGAATTTATAGAGCACCTCAAATATTGAGACAATTTAAAAAAATCTGTTTTTATCTAATGTGTTCTGTAACTAAAAACGTTTTAGTTATAAATAGCTATAGAATTCACCAAAAATCAGGGGAAAAAAAGCAATTTTCCAAATAAAAACTAATGCAACATTGGACATTTGGATAAATAAACTTAGCCTTACGACATAAAAATCGTATGTTTAATAAAAAAAAGCAATAATTACTTTTAGTGTACACAACAAACGAGTCGGTTTTAAATCCGGCACAGACATGGATTCCGAACAGTCTAATATCAAGTACATGTGACGCATCATGCCCAATTTGTTTTGCATTGTTTTCTGCTGTTGCCTTTTGCGCTTTGCTTTTTGTATAAGCTCGGCAATAGCGCCGTCCAAAAGACCATCGTCATCTTCCTTGATGGCCTCCCTAAAAATTCCATAATTACATATTTGAGGTTAGTTTTTATTTTAAATAAAACCTGCTAATTACCAAGTTTTTTCATAACCAGTTTCCCAGCGGTATTCCTTTGGATCTTCTTCTTCACCATGTTCCATTATATATACACTGTAAGATAAAAAGTTTCAAAAACTAAAATCTCTTACTTTCGCTAGCAAAATTGGCAAATGTTTGTGTTTTCTTCTAGTTTATTTTAAGCAATCACTTTTCATTATTATCACGCAATAAAACAGCTAATTACAGCTCTGCTTCTGAGTGGTGAATACATAAGATGATTGCCTAACTATACCTCGTATGCTGATTGGCCGAGAAACTGCTTTCATTTTAAGGCGAACGGAAGATTTGTTCATTTGCTTTCGTTGTGTGTAGTTCTTTGCATTTTAGCTCAAGAATTAAAATAAATACAGTAATTTTCTAACAAAATAGCCCGTAATTAAAATGGAGTAATTAATAAATTGTTATATAGCAACAGAACAGCAATAATAAATCTTTAAAAAACGGAAAATAAACAAAAAACTTGCCACAGGAGTCGCTTAAAAATAAAAAAACCAAAAAAGTGTCTTGTAAAAAAAAGCACTGGTGAGTGCAAAACGAAAAGAATTTTAACTTTTGTTAAAAGAAAAGTGATATAAATTGAAATTTTGCATATTTCATTAAAAAGGTAAATTGTTTAAATGCAACTTATATGAATTAAAAGTTTGTTCACTTCATTCCCTAAAATGTAAACCAACACTTGCAGAAAGAAGACCCTGCTTTATAATAGTTTTAATATTTGTATTTACAATTACACATCTGTAATTTTGTTTTTTAATCTACTTTCCCCAAAAAGTGCGTAACGTTATTGCTAATTTTGTATTTTGTAATTTTGGCGCCGCTTTCCAATAGGAGCTTGGCCCTTGTAATTGTGCATGCACAATTTTATCGCATTTTCTATACAACTGCCTAATTCTTATTTCCCTGCGTTTTGTTTTCTAAATTTATCGTGTTTTTATATATATTCTTTCTTTTCTGCTGCATTTTTATTGTGTTCGTAGTTATTTGCACAAAAAAAGTTTATAGCACAGTGTTGCATTTTTACAACAGAACTGTACCAAAGTAGAGGTTATGCTTCTTATTGCTACGTGATATTCACTATAAATTGATGTTACTTACAACGGTGTTGTAATCGATGTCAAAATAGAGATTCAATTTCAAATATATATATCCGGTTTATTATTTGAGAAGGACTAAAGCACCACGACCTTTGAGACCCGCCGCCTATCTTTGCCAGTTTTCTTTGTTTTGCTATAGGGCAAGCCAAATTAAATTCACTTTGCAAATTGAATTTGCCTTAGTATAAGAATTTTTTTTCAATATTCCTTTTTAATTCAATTTGTGAATGTTTTCAAAAAATATTTTTAGCTAATTAAAAATAAAACCCACTTGTTGACAAAATTTATTGTTAAACAATTGTCATTGATATTAAACTTAATTTTTTGCTAGCAAAAAAAAAACTTTTTCTAATTTTAAAACACCATTAAATAAAACTTCTTATGTTAGTTTAGCTTTAAAAAGCTGCTATACAAAAAACCTATATTGAAAATTTCTTTAAAAATAAACCAATTTACTACTTATTAAAGTGTTTATTCGAACGTAGCATTTATAGGTATATCAGATATGCACTTACATACTTATGTACATATGTATATGTACAGAGTTCTTAGAACCAAACCCTCGTAATCGATCTACATATGACTGAAATATTTTCCTTAAACCACGACATGGGATACGTTCTTTCAAGTTTTAAAATTTGTATATTTTTATAGGATTTAACTAAACCCAAAATTAATCAAGTATGGTTGGGCGAGAAATAACACCTACCGAAATCGGTAAACACTCTAAGCTAATCAGAAGTAAGTAACAATTTCTAGATATCTTAAACACATAATATCTATTTTAAAAAAACCATCATAGATGCCCAAGAGGAAATGGCCACGATAGACGTTTTAGTATGTGGACGTTGTTTGACAGTATTCCACTTTGTAGAAGAATTTAAGCAGCATAAGCAAAAGCCTTGCTTTAAAGAAAACAATAATGTGCGTGAATGTAATGATACGAAACCGAAAATTTGGGCTTTTTTGCTTTGGAAGGCTACACAGTTGCTAAATAATAAAGATAACAATGTCACAAGTCCAAATTCATGGGCCCTTTATCAAACATGGGTTAAAATGGAAGAAACTTTAAGAGAAACCTGGATAGTAGCTGGCCGTACCATACAGTCATTTGCTAAAGTATCGCAGGGAAACTTACAAGAAATGCCGGTAAAAATAACAAAAACGGTAGTAAACAATACGGGTGATGCAGCATCACCAGGCAGAAGTAAGTATTTTCAAAAAATGCTGATTAAAACTTAATAATGAACTTTTAATTTTCCTAATTTTTTTAGAACCTTTAGCTCAAACTAAACCACAAGTAGCAAATTTAAAACCTCCCAATAAAATAATATCCAGCAATAATTCCACCGCAGATTCCGAAAACGAATCATCGTCGTTGAAATCTCCGTTAGCTAATAATGTCCAACAGAAGATAGTAAAAAGGACCATAACAACACCACAATTACCAATTACGAAACCTTCAGCAGTTACATCAACGCTATCATCAGCAAATTCACCAGCTAAACCTTTAACGTTAGTCTTACCTACTTCATAAAAAATATGTTAACGAACAAGAATAACTGTTTTATATTTTTAAAATTCTAGACGCCGTGCCAAACGTTCTACACCCAACAGCGAAGAAGTTGTTGAGGAAAATGTTGAGAAAATTGTAGCCAAACGATTTAATCCACGACGACGTATGCATGAATATTTGGTGAAATGGGAGAACCGCGCGTTGGAACAAAATACTTGGGAACCAGCATCTCATTTAGAAAATGTTCCGCATCTTTTGGATACATTTGAGAAACAATTGGCCCGTCAAAAAGAAACTCGTGCCGCTATGCAAGCTAAACAACAAGCTGCTGCAGCCACTACTAATACACCCAAACCTTTAGAAGCCAATAAGTCTTTAGAAACTGGTAAACTAACTACATAATTTTTATTTTATTTTTTTTTTTATTAAAACCAACAAATTTTTTTTTTCTTTTTAACTTTTTAGAGGCTAACAAATCCCAATTGGCGTCACCATCCGAAAGATTACTACGTTCGCCAAAAACAAAGGTCATGGACCAAGTAAAACAGTGGGTGACTGGTAGTAACAATTCGCCAATGAATTCTCCTAGTTCTGACCTAGCACAACACCACGATAATGAAAAAGATTGGTCTGTTAACACCAGCACAAATCGGCCTGTTGGCGGCATTAAACGTAAATACGAAGATTCAGATTTTAATGATTCCAATGCAAGCGATGTGCCACCCTCTACCACTAATACAATGGAAGATTTTGAAGAAAACTTAATACCGCTTAATACTCTTAAAAAAATGAAATACGGCAATGCTGTTTCAGTAGAAGTTAAAACCAAAATTGATAATGTAAGTACATAAAAAAGTTATTTGATTAAGACTTAAGTATGTTGCTAAAAATATTAAGGGTAAAAGTACTTAAAATAGTACATTTAAAGGTATTTTTAGACGACAATAAAGACATGTAATGTCAATAACTACAACATAAATTATATCGGTGAGGAGTAAAAATATTAAAATATTTTTAAAAACTGAAGGCTTGCTTAGTTCTTAAAGTTACTAAAATACTTTTGATCGTAATTAAAATGCTTAAATACGCAAACACATATTACCGTCTAGAATGTATCGACATTTTTAATATACATACATACATTTTTTTTATAGAATTGTCGTCTGAAAATATCTTAAAATAAAAAATTAAAAGAATTTGCGTTAAAAGTTATTGGCGCGAAATTGCAAAGTTGTTTACATACATATAAATACAAATACAAACAAAGAGAAAACTACTAAATCTTTTGTAAACACGACAAGAGCAGGCAGGTATGTGAAGCAAACAATTCATAACTTTAGTTTTGTACAAACTAAAGGGCCTTGTTTATGGGGTGATTTCTTGTTTCCACAAGCAACCGTAATTGTACTTCTTAAACAAAATGTTTTTATATGCAAGCGATTACTACACAATTAAAGAATAAAACAACAAAACTTTATCAAAAAAATAATATTGCCAACCGATTAGAAGTATAATTTGCCTTCTAATAAAAGGGGCAAAAGCAAAACATCAGGGATGGTGCAATCAAAGTTGTGGTTGAAATTACTACTGAGCGGCTACTTAAAATTTATCGCAAAAAATATTTTTAATCAACCTGTTGTGTAAATACAAACATGAATGGAATATAATTTAATTTATTATCAGATTATACTAATCAATATCGTATTGTCTAAAAGCCCCTTAAAATATTGAAACAAAATTTTCAAAGCACTTTTTCTGCAGCTAAGTTTTTTTTAAATTTCAGAAAATATTCAAAAATATTTTAACCAACTAATTAAAGAATATCGCTAGTATTTGTAATAAGTGGTATAAACATGGATTTTTTAAGTGTTGCCATCGTAATCATCGTGAATAGAGTTTGTGTAAGTGTTGCCCCAGTGCGAGTATGGGATAAGTGTCGCCATAGTGCAAAACGTTGAGAACGCTTACGTAGTCGTGGACAAATGCTAGTTATTTATATACAGTAGAAGTTGTCTTACCTAAACAATTTATACATTAAATCACACTACACAAGTTTTTTAAATACAGTTGATTAGAGTCATTTGCCAGACAACTTAAATTTCTAACTGGCTGTCAAAACTGGATTTTCCACTGTTTAGGTTTGACTCATACAATTTAAAAAATAAATAAAGTTGCTGCCCCATTAAATTACTATCACTCTTTATTTTGACATTTTATTTATAACAGAACACAAGCATCAACAATGCTGTAGCGAAACCCCTTTCAAAAATTGAACTGTTTGTTTCGTTGCGTAACAAAACAACAGTTTCGGTTCTATTCACCAAAGTTGCACTGAAATATAAAAAACTTCGAATAATTGTACAGTAGTGCAGTGTATGCTTTAAGTTTTGTGCAGTTCCTAAATATGTACATACTTTGTTCCGGCATCTTCAGAAAAGCATTTAACAATTTCACAAATTATTCATTTAATGTTTGCTCACGTCAAAGAATATTGTAAATTATATTTACTGTTATTTTGGTAAAATGGTACCAATTATTGTGATATTTTTTATTGTAACTTTCAAATGGCTTTCCTCGTTTAAAGGTTTCTAACCAAATTTTACTTAACAATAAACAATCATTATTTTTTGTCCTTACTTGCAGACAAAACAAATTAAAGTTAATGGTACAACTCCGGGGCGCACTGAAGGCCTCTCAAATTCCGCTGAGGTAATTATAACCCAAGATTCAAATGCTTCCGGTGTTGTTAAGAAACCAGGATTTAATGGAAGTACAACGGTAAGCTTTAATAAAAGGCTCTTAAAAAAGCACACACTTTCATTATTTCTCCTATTTTCTGCATACGTTATACAATTTCAAAAAATTCCAAAGTCTAAACTGCACTTAGTAAAAAAAATTAACTGAAATTTGTTATTGCAAATTGTTTATCGATTGAAAAAACGAGTTTTTATGCTGGAACTTTTGAAAAGTTTTACTTTTTAGGTCAAATCAATATTTAAAGTCGAAAATGAAAATTTATTATTTGATTTGATTTAAGCTTTTTATAGTATCAATTTGCAAGAATAGCCCATTCTCACACCTGAAAACATTACAAGTTTCCTAGATTTCATCCAAAAAAAAAAATTATATGTTTTGTAAATTAAGAATAGTTTTCTATAAATGTTTTTTTTTATTGTAAAAATATACATATAATCTCTTTTTTTTGTAGAACCAAAAGTCTGAAGCACAAATACGAGTTCTATCTAAAGGAGAATCTGCTGTTTCAAATTCAGGTATAGTGCGCGTTGGTTCTGTTTTCGAAAACAATGCTACACCTCCGCCAACCCCAATAACACAGCCAACACAAGCAGCTGTAGTGGCAGAACCTAAGCAGCAACTTCAAACAAGAACACAACATGTTCGATCTATTAACACTTCGAGCGGAGGCCGTTCGACACCCACTCACGGAGGTCGTCAAGTGGTGCAGCAACAAATCGTTCGCACACCTGGTGGCACAACGATACAACGTAAAACTGTGCCAGTAGGCGCCTCGACTCCAGTACAACGTCCGGGCATACAAACGCGAACTGTAACCCAAACATCACCGTCGTCGGGACGCATGATTATACCACGACAAGGTTCCTCCTCTATGGCTAGCAATAATCAGCGCGTCGTTCAGCAAAGCAAAGCCGTAACTCCAGAACAAAAAATACTACAGCTATCCAAATCTGGAGACTTAAAGGTTACCAAAAAGGTAATGACCCGCGATGATGTTGTAGCCCAAAGACAACAGCATCAGCAGCAACAACGCCAGAGGCAACAGTCACAAGTACACATACAGAAGGTTCAGCAGCTAAGCGGTCCTGCTCAACGCAGTGCGCCTACTGCCCAAAGAAAACAAACACAACAGCATATACAGCAACAACAACAAATTGTGCAGCAACAGGAAGAGGAACCACCACATCAAGCTCAATTGTGTCCCATAACGGGCAATATAATCGGACAGGAGGATCAACAAAGCGGCGCAGTTTTACAAACACAGTTAGTAACAGAACACCATCAGCAGCAACAACAGCAGCTGCATAACTTACTGCATCAAGAACAGCAACAGCAAATGCATGATATTGATCCAAACCTATTGCTTACTCAAGATCAAATGCTGACCAATGAAGACGGCACTCCTCTTTTAGTGACTGGAGAAGATGGCACCGTTTATCAAGTTGCCGGCAAAAATGCCGAAGGTCAAACAATTCTCGTAACACAAGGTCCCGATGGTGAACAACAATTTGCTTATGTGGCGGCCGCTGAAGGTGAAACTGATAATCAAGTACTTACTCTAGACAATGCTGTCGCAGAGGCGGTAGCCCAACTGCCAGCTGAACAACAAGCTGAAGCTCTAGCAGCAGCAGCTGGTGACGGCAGTGGTGGCCAATATTTGGTAAAAACCACACAAGAAGATGGCACCACTCAAGTAGTGACCATGACAGAAGCCGAGTTGGCGCAACACCAGGCCCTTGCTGCAGCACAACAGCAGCAACAAATCGCCGTACAAGCGGCCAATGCTCAACCTGGCGCCACTAGTCAATTGTGCATACAAACGGGTGATGGCTCTGATGGCCAAGAGGCAAATATACCAGCTGAAGTTGTACAGGCTGATTTACCATCGCCGGGTAAGTAAAGTAGAATTAGAATACATTTAAAAAAAATCTAAATACAAATTAATATATCTATATTTATTTTTAATTTTTTTCCATTTCATTTATTTATTTTATTTCCATTAAAATATAAATCTAATGTCCTTTCCTTTTTTCCCTCTGCTTTTTTTAAGGTGGTACTCGTCGCGTCGTTTTGTTATTGCAAGATGGTACCTTTATGATGACCGAAATGCATGATGATGAATTTAAGGCTCTTAATATAGCAACTTAAGGCTCCATCATTAATTAATGTGTAAACTTTTTATTTCTTTACTTCACAAAAATAGTTTAAAATCCTTGCTTTAAATTTTCTATACATCGCAGACAATGTATTCTTATGAGAACTTTTACTATATACGATATAGAAGAAAACAAATTATTAAAATTTAAACATTTAAATGTTTAATTAATCATTAGTTTACATTTAAAATAGAAAGATAACCGATATCAACTTGTAAATTATTCATTTTATTTAATTCGTTTTCTTTTTACTTCTTAATACCTCAACTTGATATTTTTAACACACGTTCATACATGCATACCAACACACTTTCAAGCACTATCAGTAGTTTTATTTTTCCATTATTATCCAATTCAGTGGATATACATATAACAATAATTAAAAAAAAATTATATATAATAAATATCAAATCTTAATTAAACTCATAAAAAAAATATGAAAAAAATAAACAAGAAAAAAAACAAATTTAGTTTAAGATTTGATTCTTGATAGTTACAGTATCCAAAAAAATAAAAAAAAAATACTTCTTTTATAAGTTCATACGTACGTATAATTTAAAAAATATTTTTTTTAACTGAAAAATATTAATTTAAAATAGATTCTAAATAATAAAAACTATTAAAATTAAATTTGAGTTACAATTAAAATAAATCTACGGTAAAACTTGCAATGTTTTCTAACTTTTCATAAACTTCGCTATAAAAAATCCCACTGCATCGATTTTGCTATTATCTGGACCAAAACGTTGCAGCTTTGATCTATCAGACTCACTTAAGCCGTTACAGGACCAAGAAGCTCCTCCATATACTGGCGTAGCAGGGAGTAATTTCAGTTCTGGAAATTTTTTCAAAGCCCATACCACAATTTCCTCATTTTCGGCTATATTAACAGTGCAAGTACTATAGACCAATATACCTCCGGTTTTTAATAAATGCACTGCATTAGAAAACAACTTTTTTTGAACTTTAGCATACGACTCCAACATTTTTGACGTAATGTTACTTAGCAACATGGGTCTGTTGCCTAAAGCACTGCAAGGAGCATCTAATAAAATACGATCAAAGGTTTGTGATTTAAATGGTGGTATCAAATCTTCACTATTGCTGTTCAAGTCTTCGGCGTATGATTTTGTAGCATCAAAAGCATAAGCTTTTATGGACCGTAATTGGTTTTTGATCATTTTATCATTAACTAGTTTGATTTTGGATTCGGTTTTATCTAAAGCAACAATAGTTCCCTGGTCTTTTATTAACTCCGCCAAATGGGTAGTTTTGTTACCGGGTGCGGAACACATATCCAAAATTACTTCATCTTTTTGGGGATCCAATACTCTACTGCATACAATGGAGGGTAGATTTTGTAACAAAACTTTAGAGTTACTTAAATCACCTATCGAAGGAACTCCTGATAGGGTGTTAATCATTTCTACAGCTATGCCTTGCAAAGGTCCTTCAGGCCTATAAATTTGATAGCGTTGCATTAAAATTTTACCTCGTCCCAGATATACCTTCTCATTGGATTCAAAACGTACATTTAAACCTTTTTTACATTTTTGTGATAAATCTGCATATACATTTACCAAATCTCCCTCTTTGGTACCAGATTCCATAGCCAGGACTCCGATTGCGTAAATATGAGCTCCTCTTAATACTGCCGCACCACAACAGATATCTACAATTATTTCTTTTTCTTGCTCATTGGGTTTAGAACATATTTCTGTTGGACCTATACAAAGAAGTTCGGGTAAATCAGGTAAAGTATAAATTTTTGGTGGCACCTTATAACGTTGTTTTAAAATTGTTTCAACTTTATTTTTAAAAGACTCCGTCGATGACGTTAATAGGTTTACGCGATAGGTCGTTGTAATGGGAGAACGACAAAGCCATGGTAGTAAGTCTTCCAATAAGTTTAACTAAAATACATACAAGTATTATTAGAAGATTTAATAGAATTTTTTTTTTACAAATGTTTTTTGACAAACTTTTATTTGTTTTAAGACAATTTAATATTTTTAATTTTATGGCTTGAGTCCAAATTTTTAAATTTATAAGAAATTTAATTTTTGTTGTTTTTATCGATAATCAATAATAAATTAATATTAATTGAAAAGTAAGTTTTGCCGACACTAGCCGAGTGGGAATGCATTTTCGAAATCAGCTACGATTGTCATCATCAGCATTCTTTGATCGGTGATTAGTGTTGGATGTAAATATCATCTATTTAACCCACAGTTTATTTGGAAATAGGGTATGATGATTGCTTGTCGCCTATACATATTTATATTTCTCACTTATTAAGTGGTAGGAATAAAATTAGATTTATTTAAATTTAAAACAAGGCTCTGAATATTAATAGCGCCTTTAAAATATGGTTAATAAAAATCTGGTATTGAAATTGATTTCCGAAAAATGTTCATAAATAATAAATGGGTAATAAAATCTTCAACAAAGGGTGTATATTTCATAAATACCATATACGATTTAAAAGATTGTATTACGTTTACGGTTTCGTTTTATATCAAAATACAACTCTGTTGTGTTATTTTTTTGTTGTTTTAGTTTAACATTTATTTGGATTTTCCATTGTCGTGTACATTTTGACATTTTTCTTGTCATTCCGTAGTGTGTGTTACATTGTTTTACGGAAAGAAAAGAGAACTTTCCACGTCCAAAGAAGACTCAAGCAAAAATTAACTAAAAAGTTTTGTTAAAAATAAAAAAAAGTTTGTGAAAACTTTAAAAAAACAAACGAAATACTTACATTCCCTTTGCAAAGTTGTGATTCAACAAGTGGATAACGTGAGAAAGGTGATTTTGGATAAAACATGTTTGAATTGTGTTCGAGTGTGTGTAACCTGTATAACAGAAAAGAATAGAAGCAAAAGATAGACGCCATATTAATTTTTTCTATAATTTCACCACCTTGCACATCACCGGTTGTTAATCAATTTAAAACATCTGGCAGCCTTAACGATGAATATATATAGTTGTTGCGCTTTTACATTTATCATTGAAACACGACGTGGCAGCTTTTTCTTTTAATTTTTTTTTGTGTTATCTAGACGTCTCATTTTTTACTTTTGCCTTTCGGCAAGATATATTCGTTTTTGTGTGTGTACACCGTTCTTTTGTCATTGTCGGCTTGCTATTTATTTCATTGTTAAAGTTTATGATTGCTCTCCCGTCTTTTTATTAATTTATAAAAGTTTTTCGTAACTGTTCTGCACAAAGTTGTGCAAATCTTATTAAAACAATTGGTGCGTATAAAGTTTGATTTTTTAAATTAAGTTAAAAA
>NDXZ01041369.1:0-16378 GCA_003055125.1 Paykullia maculata | reverse complement strand
TTTGGTTATATTTTGTTTAAAAGCTAAGTAAACATTACTGTTCATGACACATCTTTAACGCTTTTATTTAGGTAGGTCATTTAGCGTCAACAATAGGCGTCAGTCAACGCAACGATCGACGCTCTAATTTAAGTTAGACTGTAATGGTGTTAGATAGGGTTACCTATGTGTACCCATATTTATATGTTTTGTTGAACAAAGCAATGTGAATATGAAGATATAGTAAGTAAAACAATGTCTACCATTTTAGCTTACATATGGTGAGATAATGTTTGCAAATTTCGCTTTAAGTCAGTTAAAAAGTGCTTCAGCTATTAAACTTGTCTACAGTACTTCAAAAAATTTCCTTTTAACAAAATAAACTTTATTGATGACTTCAATTAGGCACCATTGTTTCTGTTACTTGTTTAAACAAGTTTAGATTTAACTTTTAGTTATTAAATTATATAGCAATTCATTAATATGGAATAGAAACTTTAACATAAAAAAATGCTTTTACTTTTTAAAGTTAAAACTACTTATTAATTACATATGTAAATACATTAACATACTTTTATGATATTTTATAGTATTCGTAATCTGAAGTTTGTGATTTTTGTCATTTTGCAAATATAAACTTAAATGTTAACTTTTATACTTTAAAGTTAGAAAACAATTCAATTATTTATTATATGCAAATAATAACAATTGATATTTTGTTGTTTTATGGCTTTTGAACGTGTTAAAATTTTGCCAAAATGTTATTTGTATTTATGCACGTAAACATTTGTATAAAATAAGTTCCCATAAAACACCCACATACAAAAGTTTTTCACACATAATTTTCATACAAGAGTAAACATTTCTTTTCACCCACACAAACATCAAAACTTTAATAGAATTATGAATTTTCCTTAAATACCACCCACAATTATTATATTTAACAAAAGCCTCTTAAGGACTCTTAAATAGCAAATTCCAATTCAGGGGAAAATTTAAGTGAGAATAGAAAA
This sequence comes from Paykullia maculata, assembly GCA_003055125.1. NCBI lineage: Eukaryota > Metazoa > Arthropoda > Insecta > Diptera > Rhinophoridae > Paykullia > Paykullia maculata. Next base: position 15,386 of record NDXZ01041369.1, on the reverse strand, counting down.
GGGAAGATGGTCGCCATGTATTTATTAGAAAAATGAAATAAGTGGGCGAATGAATAAGAAACTGGTAGTTTCGTTTTATTTTCTTTGCTTTTCCTATTATTTTGGGCTGCTAAATGCCGGAAATTCTATTACTTATTAACAAAGCTTCACACAATATTTTACGATGAGATGAAGAATTTTAAGTGTTTGCTTAACGCGCAATGCTTATGATGAGTAGCAATATTGTTACTCTTAGTAGGGTGATTGATACTAAAACTTCTTTTATAATATGACAAAGGCACCCTGTAAATACACAAATACTTATAAATGTCCTGCAAACAACTTGAGGCTAACTTTAGAAACTACACGCAAAGAAAAAACATGGTTGAGTATGGTCAGGAATCAATGATCACAGAATATTTAAAAAATACTATGGTCACTTTAATAGTCACGTAAGCAGCGCACAACAAGCCGACCTGTGGGTTTAAGTGTATGTCCTGTAAGACATGGGACCCTTTAAGGCCTCTTCTGTCAACCTACCTACTATAATCATATTCATGATTGTCATACCACGGAACTCGCTATTTCACTCTCTGAAAAATATGGAATGCAGATTGAAAAAATTGATCCAAAAGCCTCACGCAAAGAAAAAACATGGTTGAGTATGGTCATGTTTATACGATCGCAGAATATTCTATGATCACTGTAATCGTTATATGATTGCCACAAATATATTATGGTTGTAGTCATATTTTACGCGAATACCAAGATCATTGTCCTTACTATAAACATGCTTACGAATAATCATAAATATGTTTCTTATAGATTATGGTTATCATACAATCTGCGAGCAACATATTTGTGATACTCCTTCTTATACAACACCCTTTGGATACAACTTTCCGTTTTAATATGGCACAAAAAAAACTAAGATTTTCAATATATTTTTATTAGAATAATTTTTTTACATTTCGAAAAAAAAAACTAGTTTTTGTACAAACCATGACAGAAGTAAATGTTTCAATCTTACTATTGAAAAAGATTATACTTTCTTTTGTTAAATTTTTACATATTTCTAAAAAGGAAATGTTTGCAGGGTAAACACACGCATTCTAATATCTTCTTGTGTACACAAACAATAAGTAGGTCTATTTGTATATGCTAAAAATAATTTCGTGACGACATTAATATTGACATTAATGAAGTGTTACATTAAGGGTACTCATTTGTATGCTTAAGTTTTGCACTTGAACAAATAAACAAAGTAATTCATGATTTTTATGGACCATCTTTTTGAACCTTGTGACACTTTAAGTAGTTAATTTTCACTTGATATAAATGTCAATATAAGTACATATGGGAATAATAAAAGAAATTAAAGGAGAGAAATAAATATTTCAACAGAGTTTATGAAACTAAGCCTAGAAAAATGCAATGTCTAGAGAAAAATACAACAAACCAGTCCAAATATATGAGTCTAAATTGTCTTGCAAACTTATTAAAAATGTTCGTAGTGATGTTTATAATGTACTTACAAACATACGAGGTTAAAAGCAAAACTGGTACAGGTATAGTTTTTTGATAATTTTCTAATTTGCAGCATAATTCTAGCAGATACACAAGAGGTTCCCTCGTGGATTTAGTTGCAAAACCAATGCATTATTTAAAACAAATAACATTAAAAAAATTAATTACAATGACATACATTTAACGATTCATTAAAATATGTGGGGAAAAGTTGGTAAAAGCCAAACTCTCACAGTTTACATAAAAAATGTCCTTTAGTCCTTCGTATGAAGATCTTTTATTTTAGTAACCATCTCTTATCTCTTAAGCATTCTCTCCACTAGTTTAGGACAAAAGAATGATAACATATTTTTTCCATTCCTCCGAAGGTTTTTTCTTCAACTTTGTCTTTTACAACTTCTAACCTTTTCTTATTTGGACATCGCGATAGCATGAAAAATATTCGATACTGATAGTTTTAGGGCTCTAGGCAGGTGTCTTCGTAACATGGGGACAGTTATACCACAACCATATCTTCACATTATTAGCTCCATGCTTCGAATCGTTGTCCAGATAGAAATAGCACCTGTCGCTAATAGCCAGTCTTTCTTCGCATAAGCCCTGTGGTCCATTATGCATTCAATAAAGTGTAATGTTTCAGGTCCAGTTGTCGAAACAGACCTCAAACAACCACCCTCTCATTATTATTTCGTTGTTTTTATGCTAATTTTAATTGGATCAAAAGGTCGTAGCAAATAAATACATATATTTAGCGCATAATAAAATTATGTTTTCTTGTAAAAATTGTTTTATATTTGTTAATGACCGGAAGCTATAAAATAACTAAAATATATAGAGTGCTAAATAAATAGCTCTTAAATGTGTAAATATTAAAAGTACAATTTCAAAGAAAGTTAATATGTATGTACATATATCACAAAAGTCCACCCAACTATACTTATTTTAATACACATACATACATTTCTTAAGGTCTTTTTGAATAAATTAGTCATCAGGGCATAGAAACTAACTTAATAATTTTAATAATAGAATATTCATAATTGATATCTGTTTTTTGTAATTTGAAATAGAATAAAAAGTTAATTGTACTTAACATATGTGTATATGCACCAACATATATATGCCTGTATGTAGTTATATATACGGATAAAGTTTTTTGTTTAGATATTATTTAGTTTTTGTTTTCTATATGCATTTGTCAATAACCGAACAAATATATTTTTGGTTAATTTAATTTTTGATATGGAAAATTAATGTATTGACCTTTAGGTGATGAACAAACACAGGACAGAAATACTCTAGAGCTATTTAATTCAAACATACAAACAAAAAATACTATTACCCAAAGCATTAATAAGGTCTATTTAATTGAGTGGCCATATGGAACTGTCATTAGTTATAAATAATATAAACTTATAAGCACAAAACATTTTTTCTAGATATTGCAATATTACAATTTTATCTAAAATATAACAACATTTTCCACTGATTGAATGAAAATCTAAAACCAATAACAACTTAAAAACTGAAGAAAAATGTCATAAAATAATTCAATGCAGTGGAACTACTTTAAAAAAAATGTTTATACATTTTTTTTGATAATACATTTATGTGGTTTGATGTAGATAGACAAAAATAATAAATTAAATAAAGAACATCATTTTAACTAGTCAGAAACAGGGTTTCAGGCATCTTAAATGTACTCATGGGTTTCTTGAAAAAATGTCTAGTTTTTTTAAGTTAGTTGTTGGTAACAAGATATACATATGTCGCTAAAAGTCATAAGTTTTATATTTATTAACTTAATATTAAGTATTTTTTTAATACAGGCAAGTCATAGCACAAGAAACTCGTTTGAATTTTTTTTCAATTGCAAATCAACTAAAATTCCTAAACCTTCACAAAAGTGATAAAGGATGATTTGGAAAAAATTTTGCATTGCCTCTAATTACGACAAAACAAAATTGCTTAAAGCTACTGCATTTGTAGCACAATTTGCAAAATTTTCTAAGTTATATTAAAACGTTCAAAGTATGGTTTTTTATTATTGAATTATTTCATCAATGCATCAATGGATGTAAGCTTGTTTAAAAATTTGTCAAATGTGCCTTACTCCGAGACAGTCTTTCAAAATTTCTGCAGAACGGTCTTCCTTATATACACCTAAATAAAAAAATGTATATGTCATGTGCACCAAAAGCTCGAGGTCATGGAAAAATACTGAGTTCTCTATTTATGTTTTTCTTTATAATATTTTTGACAATTTGTTCTAATGGTGTTCTTAGGCTGTTTTCAACGATATTATCTGGCAAGTATGATAACTAAATTTGACTTTCTTTGACTTCTTGAATTTATTTCGTTTAACTAATCAATGTGACTTTATAATTTAACTTAGGGATGTCTCGTTGCAATGTTCAACTGTTGTTCACCAGCATACTTGGACTCCACTTGCCGTGATATCGTTCTTCTATTATGGAAATGGCTTGGTTATATCTTTAATTGTGTTCATCGATGACGGCGCCAAACATTTAAGGAAATAGGTTTTATTGTGAAGGCAGGACAATTTTAAGTCTTTTACATGAGAGATTTTCAAACTTGTTTTTTTTTTTAAATCGGTAAGCATTCCTTTTAATATTCCACCTCTAATAAATTGCCTTATTTATGAAGCAATAATTTTTCTTTCAAAAAGCCATCACCACTCTTATCCATAGCCCTCACGAATTTTTTCATGAGCGCAAGTTTTAAGGGAAGAGGTAGGAATAATATATTATTAGGCTGCACTGATGGAGAATTTTTAAAATTGTTTTGTCCTGGGGATAGTCTTTTTAAACATAGTGTCGTTTTCGGTCTTTGCGTTGGTTCCGATCAAATTACGGAAATTGCAAAAGCTTGTATCAAGATCTTTTCGTATATTTAGTAAGAAGACCTACCCATATAACACAACTTATGTATGTGTAAAACTAACTCTTGTTGTCCGATGGCGAAACCAAAATAATGTTCATATAACTTAATTGGTAATGCCGACAAATTTTTCGCTGCGTTTTAAAAAGAATATCACCATAGACGTAACAAAATTTTTATGAATCATTTTAAAACGTCTTGATATTATTTAAAAGTCACTTTACACTCTAAATGGGAAATTTTATCCTGAAATTGGAAGCTTTAACACAAAAAAAGAGACCTGATCAAATTAAAATAAATATGCTGTTAGAATGAGGGTAGTTCAATATAAGTTATCATTTTTTTTGTTATAAAACTTTGTTGGCGAGTGTAATCTTAAAGTATCAAACATTGAAAAAATTTCTTAAGTTCGCTTTTTACTCAGCAAAATGAATGTTTAAATTCCGATGGTAATATTACGCAACGGGAAAAGCTAAATAAAAGAATACACAAAAGTAATGGTACAGCGAATAAAAAGGACTTAATTTCAGTAAATATAAAACAAAAGTTTATTTAGTGTAATTTTTTTTTTTTTTTATAAAAAAAATATATAAGAAAAGTTTAGGCATGTAGAAAGGGAATATAAATTAACGTCTGTAAAATTCTCATAAAACTTCGACCAAGTGTTCTTTGAAAGTAAGAAAGCTTATTGTAATAAATAAATGTTTTGTTAAGTATTAAATCAAAATCAAGGTGTAATATACATAAATGTATACCCACTTCTATTATTCAGACATTTATCTTTTATAAATGTCATACTTAGTAATTTTACTTTTCTTTTTATTTCATTTGATTTGACAAATTTCGAACTTTTAATATTTTCTTAAGTTGAAATAATTGCAGCGATTCCCATATGACCGCATACACTTACAAATCTATGTATGTGTGTAAACATGTTAGCCCATTGTATGTATGTATGTGTATGAGTAAGACTTAAGCTAAACAAAAGTTTTTATATTTTTTATGGAATTGTTTTTTTTTTTAAGACGAAGGCATACACATGTGAATTTGTGTGTGCCTTTATTGGCATGCGTATGTATGTATGTATGCAGTAGGTGTTAACAAAATTTATCAAGTCAAGGTTAGAATTATAAAACTTTTATTGTTTCAACTCAAATGTAAAAAAGTTTTATTTAAACTTTTTTATATATTATTTCTTTCAGAATTTTTCTTTATAATTTTCTTCTTGTTTTTCTTTTCTTTTTTACACACGCAATTCAGCTAAATTAAATGTCTTATAATAAAATTGTCAATATATGTATATGTATGTAGAGGTATAAAGTCAGTCCTAAACGAAAACTTGTAACTTTTTCTCAAGTATATAAACTTTTATTGCTATTTAGGTGAGACAAAGGTAATTTGGTAGTAAATGTCAGTTTGAAAGTAAAACAATTTAAACTTAAAATATAAAATATACATATTTGTTGTTATCTATTAAACCGAAAATTGACTTTCTTAATTGTATCCTTTTCAAAAGCAAACAAAATCTCTTTATAGACCACAACTTCCCCTAAACAAAATGTCAGGTAATTTTTAAAACATTCAAAACAGGCTTTTGGCATATTTAGATACTCATGCCTACTCGTTAACAGTTTCATAAATTAAGTTTTATAAAATTTTCATCTCAATTTGCATAGTTTATATCAACTATTGGGGCCTTCCACCTGCTAATTGCTGGCCAAATACTCATATTTGCATGTTAAATCAATATTTTACTCGACAAATATCCTTAAAATTATGCACTTATTTTCAATGTCTGTTTTCTATTTACCAACATACAGTGAAACAAAAAATCAGTTATTTTTCATGGCAATTAATATTTGGTATTTACGCTTATTTTGATTACATTCCAAAATATATATTAATGTAAATTATAAAATATTTTTATTTAAACACAGATAAACAAAATTGTACTTTTATCTAATTTATAACATTTCAAAGCAGAATAGCACTTGTTTTTTATTGCAAAAATTATCTCTGTTACCAGTATTTTTCTAAAATTTTGGGTTTGGGTTTATACTCAATATAAGATTATTTTACCTGTAAATTGTTGCTTAAAAAATAAAAGGTAAACACAATAAGTAGCTTCAAATGAAGCAAATGTGATAGTTTTTCGAAAATCTTGGAAGACTTCAACAAAATGTAAAAAAAAACGAATGGGCTTCTAATATGATACTTTATGGCAGGCTGCAGATATAGTTGCACGTAAAGAAAAAACATGAATGAATATGGTCACGGTAATATGATCACAGACAATTTTAAAATCCTATTATTATTACAATCGTCATATGATTGTTATAATAATAATATGGTTGTTGTCATATTTTACGTCAATACCATGATCATATATATGATGGCAAGAATCATTATATATTTGTCCAAACTATAAATATGTTACGGATAATCATAAAAAATAAAAATGTATGATGGTTTCAGATTATGGTTATCATATAATGGTTACCATATTCATTCATGTTTTTTCTTTGCGTGTGTATTTAGAAGAGTACTGCTCCGCAATTATAAATAAAATAATCGCATAGCGTCACGTAATATTTAAACTTCTAACAGTCAGATATAATTGACTTAAGCCGCTGGTGAAAACTGGATAATATTTTTGAAAGTAGAAAATATATAAACTAAGAGAATTTTCCATACAAAGCACTAAATTACAAAACCAGTTATAATTTTAAATTAACTTTACCCACCAACCAGCTATTTTTGTTCAGTGTAACTTCAACATTTAAGCATTATTAATTTCAGCATCATATTGTTGTTTGAGTTTAACAACATTTAGGTGGTCCATTCGATCGTTTATTTATCTCTGCTCGTAAGTGTAGTTTATGGGCTTTTGAAGTAACGACCATATTTTGGTTGTGCAACTCATTGTAATCAGCGACTAACAAAAACACATTGCAATTTATTTTGCATACATTTTTAGCATAATACAATATTTCATAATAAACATTTCAAGCATTTAGTTACATATATATGTATGCATGTTCATAAACAACTATATTGTACTAAACCAAAACAAATTGGGCTGATAAAAATTTGTTCAATTTGATTTTTCGAATTTTCAGTACAAATTTACAATGTATTTAAAACGTTATTGGTAAAATGAATATATACTTACCATAAATTGAATTGTAGACTATGACGTTAAAATGCATACACGTTGGCATACATCCATACATATAGTAATATTGTATGCATAGCATTTGATCAAAGGTTAATTGCACGTGTGTTCCGGGCTACAATGAAGAAAAAAAATTATATTTTAAAACTTGCTAATAAAAAATTACAATTTGTCACGGGGTCAAAAGCATTTTTGTTTTGTCCAAAGTTCGGTCAGATTTTAGTGACTAAAAATCGTAAAACCCAGCCGGGTGGGTTTTGGGCGCGCAAATTTTAAAGCAGGAAAAATGCTATATTTGGCCATTTCAAGTCTTAAATATCCCCCACAATTTCATCAATTACAAAGTACTTAACCCATATCGTCACAGTGTTCGATTTATCGAACAGTAAATTGTATGCGTTTTCAAATGATTTTTCTTTTTTTTTTAATTAAAACTCAGATTTTTTTGTTCTAAAATTAGATATTGTAAGAGGTTAGTTTTAAATGTAAACCTAAAAGTTACTAATTTTGTTACAAACTATATATCAAACTAGCTACGAACCACAACACTTTTTAAAGTTATTCGAAAAAAAATCTCTGGGACGATAGGGGTTAAATGAAATAGTTAAATTTTTAATTGTTACAATAAAAGTCAGTATATGATGGAAATATAAATTTTATAGAGTTCATAAAAACTGTTTGCAAAGCCAACATTTAATTAATATCATAATTGTTTACTATTTATTTTGCAATACTTAATATTAGTGGCCTCATTGCAGGACAACAACACCCTTGTGTTGTCTAAAGTCCGTCAAAAAGGAAAAATTCTGGACATTAAACTAATGTTCTTTCCCCGCGATTAAGAAGGCAACCACCATTACCACGTGTATCCCGAATATATCTCACCAACAATGTGACTAGAGGTAATTCAAAGTGGGACTGGTTTCCATGGCACCATATGGGAATTTTGGCACGTGCAACCATTACTCCAGAATGCAACTGCCCCAAGGCAAGGGAAAAAAACCTGGATAACATGCCTCGGGGTACGTTGTAAGGGGTATACAACTATAATGTGACCCATTCAATAGAACATCTTTTGGGAAGGCGTTTTTTTATTTAACTTCTTAAAACAAAACAAACATTTTCTTTAAAACAAATTGAAAAAATAGAAAATTTATTTGATTAAGGTGGGTCGATTTGTATGGATGCCAAAAAAAATGAAAAATCGTAGGAGGGTTCTAAGCAACTTTGCTCTCCAAGCCATACGACAGCGTTGATTTGCTGCATTAGTTGTCTTTCTTCAAATTTACTTGTGAAATATCCCCAAAACAATGTGTATTAGATTTGCCGTAAATGCACAAAATCAAAGTGAATTTATACTGAATTTAGCTTTTTAAATATGGCAATACCGTCAAAATGTTGACAATTATAAAGTTAAAATTAAAAAAAAAAAAGAAATACATATTAAAATATGAACATATTTTTTCCAATTTATGATTTTCTATGGAAAACAGGGAAGTGTGTGGTGCGATGGCAATGCACAGGTTCTGTTAGAGCTGTGGATGGAACGTGCCACCGATTTGCAACGTAAAAAAGCAAATGGGCACATTTACAAAGTTAATATTAAACCTACAAATTTCCTTAATTGCCTGTCTCTTATTTCAGAGCGTCCTACTGCGATCCCAACTTGTAGCAACATGTTCAGAGTAATGGTTGCTAGTGAATTTACATTTTTTACATTTTGAAGCAGTTTCAGCAAAAGTAATTTCAGCTTTCTTTTAAATAAATAGTGCCTTTTCACCAACAAAAGTTCAAAAATTGTCGTCTGTCAGGGTAAAATTTTAATTCACATTAGTGAACTTTTAATGCAAATCAACGCTGTCGTCTGTCTACGGTATACAACGATTTTCGATCCTGCTAAAATTCTTAGCTTTGCTTTATGACTTGTGTAAGATTTTCATTAACAGGAAAGTGTTGGGAACCAAGATAATAATTCTAGGTTTTCTTTTGTGATGAAAGTTTTTACAGACTTTCCTTATTTAAAAAAGCTATATTTTTATTAATAAACTGCTACAAAATAGTTAAAGCAATGAAAAAAAATGTTTTAAGAAATATTAAAATACGTTTACTTAATTATTGAAAAGAAAAAATTAAGTATACGTATTTTAAAATAACTTAAAAAAGTGAAGTGAAGTAATACTTACAACATATTTTATAATTTACGCAGGATCGAAAATTAGACCTATTTTTTCTAAAGCAAAATTGCTTAGAATTCTTCATACTTAAAAAAAAAGAACGACCCATCCTAATATGTATAGTTTTTAATTGGTTTTTACTTTCACTTTTTGATTTATTTCAATAACATAAAACAATGATGATTTTTTAAAGCTGATTGCTAGATAATCAATGTTAATATCTTAAAAAGAAAAAAAAATATACTTTTTAAGGTGTGATTATGCTGCATGCTACTAAAAAATTACATGCTTTTGTCTGCTATGCACTGAGCATAAGTACACAATTTTATAGCTGAAAATAATGTTTATTTGCAAAAATTTTGTCTTACTTTAATCTATGACCACAAATGTAGTACGGTTTCTAAGTATTAGAGAATTTGTAAGTGTGTGTGTGTGTGTGTGTTCGCGAACAAGTGCGTTTTTGTGTCAGTTGCCTGAGCTTAACGGCTCAACATGAAATTATGTAAAAACTATAGAAATTTTAAAACTGTAATTGCGTTTTGAGTGTTGCACAATGTAACATGAAATTTGTGTTTTAAAATGTTTAAGTGTTTATGTTTGTATGTGTGTGTGCCCGTAAATGCAACTTTTTATGGGAGTAGGCGTTTTTTGTGAATGTGCATATGATAACATAACCTAAGCTTTATTTCATAATGCAAGGGTCTGTATTTACTATGTATTTATGCACGTACTTATATGCTCTCTATTAATGCATAAATATGTGAGAACTTAGTTGGTAACAATGCAGTAACTAAGATTTTAATAACATCCTCATCCATATTATGCATATACATAAAATGTGTAAAAGCAATTTTAAAACGAATCTCTTTTAATTCAGAAACATTTTTTTTTTGCTTTAACAAAAAAGGTTTAGACTTCGGTTTTGGTTTTAAACTCTCTTTGCAGTTTATTTATATACTAACACTGAACTAATTGTAAGCTTTTTAAAACTATTTGCTCGTTCTAAAAGATTTTTTGGACTGCCTTCAATCTTAAATGCATAAATGTGTGTACAGAAATGTGCACAATTATACGACTTTAGCTCATAAAATGCAAAATTAACTTAAAGCAAAAAATGATGTAGAAAACTAAACGAATACTCTCCCACATATCAGGTGCACTTTATGCCATTTTATATCGCTGTAAATCTTATTTCAAGAGCAGTGCATTTTATACAGTTTTATGTTGGATTTTTACGAGCACATCATAACCCTAATAATTATGTTCTTCAACATATAACCTCTGGCATTTAAGTAAGTGGTGCTTTAACCAAAATGTATCGTTTTCGGCGAAAATGCACATTTTTAGGAACAATAGAAAACATTCACAAGAAAAAAGTGGGAAAGAATATATAAAATGCTGAATAGTTGTACATATTTTTAAAATTTAAAGTATAATTTATTTAAGTTATTTTATTAAGCTTTAATTGCAGTTTCTTAGATAAACAATCATAAACTTATGAAAAGGTTTTTTTAACTTTTGATAGAAGTTAAAAAATAGCTTTTTTGGTGTCGAATAGCTTCAAATTGGCAAAATGATCTTTTATCACAGCGGTTTTGGCTTAAGCTTGGTAAAGGGGTTTTTTACAAATAGACTCACGGCGAAGCCATTTTCTCCAATTGTTTAAGCTAATTTTAAAACATATGATTGACTTTTAGTTATTGATCGCCTGATAAAGCAATAAATTTAAAAAAACTTGTATCTTTTAGCAACTCAATTTTGTCAGTGCTAATACCCAACACATATTATATCAAACAAAAAGAACACAATATTTAATTTCATTATAATTCAATTGCAATAATTTCTGATTATGCTCACTAAATACATACGTGTGATTTCTATACTTAAATCTAAGGTTAACCACAAATCATTTGTTTAAAGGAGTTGCACTTAAATGCAATCTTTTGCTCAGCGGAATTTTTAATCTCTATGTCTGTAAAAATATTGATGTATCAAGGGTTTATGGTAAAGATTTTTGATTATTTACTTTTTCAGGTCTCAGTTTGGAGGCACTTGTGTTGTAAATATGTTCAATTTAAGCAGGACAGCGCTACATAAATATCAAATATGAAGCAATAAAAACACTTGGCAAACGATAGCTTTTACGAAACAAATTTATTAACTTGAAATTTTGTTTTTTTCAATATAACGCTGATTAATTATTTTCGCGAGACTTTAATAAACTACAAATAACTAAAAATCGATTATGTAAAGATTGTATAAAATTCAATTGAGTAAATTCGGGGTTTAACCATTTTATGTATTGTTGGAATGGGATCTTGTTCACATCAACAACACCAGCTCTCAGGATTAAATATCTTAACGAATTTATTGCAAGATATGCGACTATTTAACAAAATTCATAAATTTTGCTATTAATTCAGCAATTGAACATAAACTGACGTTTTTATTTAAAAAACGAGATATGACTTGATTTTACCTGCACAAAAAATGCTGTCCTAAGCAACATAAAATCTATATAAAAATCGATGTGCATTAAATAATTGTTTGCCATAAAAATGTATGATAAATGCAGAACTTCTAATCGTTGAAACGGCGACGCTGAAAATTGTACTGACAAAAGTATATGTTCTACTTCGAAAAAATACAACGCGCCATCAAAAATTTTATATTTTCAGATAAATATAATTTTAATTACTTTTAAGTTTTTTTTCAGGGAAAACCAAAAAATATTTTTATTTTATATTATTTATGCAAATTTAGGTAAAAATATACCGTTTCCCGTCATTACAGCGTCTTATATTGCATAAAAATAACTTTTTTTAAATACCCTTCATTTAATATTTTATCATGACAAACAATTTGTTTTAATATAGCGGCTATATGGTTGTATCATCATCCAACTACATTGGAAAATATACGACCAAATGTTGTTTTCTCTTATCAAGAGATGAGTTTACACGCCATTTGCATGAATTTTTTTACACATCATAAAGCATGATATAGTGAAAAAAAATTTAATTTTTTGAGTTATGATGTTCTTTTAGTAAACGAGCGATATATACTTTATACGACTTACCAATTATAACGCCGGTCGGAAAGATGACGGTCGTTTGGCAACCACAAATGACGTCGCTACGACGTTGCAACTTAATAAAAATCTAGCAACCAGAAATACATCAAAAATGGATAAAATCTGAACGAAATAACAAAAAGTAAAAATATTTCCAACCAAATCCGACCATTCAGGTCGTGCAAAAGTCAGATTGTGTTGCTTGGAGTTGTTTATTGACGTTATTGGTGGCTACTGATACGTATGAGTAATGTATTGCACTATAAAACATTATCTCTAATACGCATAGTTGAATATGTATTACTAAACGCCACTTCACATTGTGATACGACAGTAAAAAACTCAAATAAAATGAGAAAGTTTAATAATGTGAAGACAATGTGTAATGAAATGTCAAAAAATACATATAGAAGTTTGACAGTCGTATGGCTCTCACCATTTTTAGAAATTTTTCTAAACGCTGAGACTTTTCATTTTATTTTACAGCAAACAAAAAAAATATTGTGATTTTACACTAAGATTAATTGAAGTGTGGTACTGTAGACACAAAATGTAATGAGAAAATTTTCTATCTGGTTTTTTTGACAATCAGAAGAATAAATAATTTGATTTTGCTCTTACAAAATCTAATGAAAATCTTAAGACTTGTATAGAAGTCTGAAGCCTCCTTAAATATAAAATGATCTTTAAGTTTAAGTAAAAAAATTGTCACATGTTTATTTTACCTTTTTTTATTTTAATACTTTAATTACATATAACATTTCTAATTCATTAAAAAAAGTAATTTAAAAACAAAATTATTGACAAGAGATATTTACGTCCAACAAGATTTGCTACAAGCAAAAATAACTTTGAAAAATTTGTTTATTTATTACTTTAATATACTTATGCTTCAACTAAGTAAACAAAGTCAAATATAACTTATTTATATTCTTAACCACAAATATTTTGAAGCTTAAAGAACAATAAAGTGCAATTATGGGTTCATAAACTAGACAAAAATATACACTAGCTTACAGCAGCAAAGTATTTGATTTTATATATTTTACCCACAATTAAATTGCATATATTTATGTATATCTGTTGGTTAAATAAAAGTTTGCAGTAAAATATAATGAAAATGTATTTTTAAAATTAGTTTAGTTTTAGTGAACAAAGAAATTCTGTATCGCCTTCTTTAAAAAATTAAAATTTTTTAAATCAAGAAGTAGAATACCAAACAAAGAAGTGGGCTTGACATCATTGCAGTTTGCAATACTTTAAATGTTTGGGAAAATGGCTAAGTAGCTAAAAAATGTTTTATTTTATACAATTAAACACTGTGTTGTCATACTAAAAAATAAATATTTAGTTTTTACATTATTACTTGAACATATTTATGGAAATGGTACAATGAAATGTCCACAATGAGACTAAATCTCAGATATCCAAGTTAAGCTTAAAAAAACAATAAAGTTTTTTTTTTGAATTAAAACAAGATTAATTTTTAACTGAAATTTTTATTAATCCAATTACTATTTTTGTGCTCATCATACGAAAACATAGTAAAAAAATTATTTTACCTTTAAATTCAGATTTTGTAGACTTGTGTTATTATTGTTCCAACTTGTTGACACTATTTGTCTACACTATTTTTTACAATGCAAGAATCAACAGCACTTAGAAACATACTATTTGTATCCATCTCATCTAAAACTGTTGAATCTTTTGACTTCGACGCAACAAATGACAAATCTTGTCACTGAAATTTATTTTAATTCACTATTTTTGGTAAATGGAATATTGTATAAACAACGCTAATGAGTTTGCAAGAAATAACAAGCATAACACTAATGTGGTCTAATTAGTGCTTCTCATATACAAATATACATACATGCAGACATTTGAAACAAATACATAGACTAACACAAATTGTTTTATAATTTTCTTTTTGGTGATAAACAAAACTAAAAAATAGAGTAATAACATATAGAAAAAAAAGCACTGAATAAAATAAGTCTAATTTAAAGAAAGTGGGTTTTAACGTTGATTTTAGCGCAATATTTTTGCAAACAATGTTATAACCCTCAGCATACAGCTCTAAATAATTTTTAACATTTATGCGATTTATATTAGGGCGTCTGCGTTATTTTGCGTAAATTTCTAATAAGTTTCTTAATAAATAATAACTATATTTCATGCTTTTTTTAAAACAAAACTTATTGTAAGAAATAGAACTCTAATTTATATGTTCCAAGAAAAGTAATTTTTTAAAATTTTACTTAACACGTATTGGCCTAAGATATATATTTGCATATACACATACACTTAACCATATATCAACACAGTCAAATTATTACTTGGTTCATTTCTTTACAGTGCCTGTCATAATTAAGTGACGTATGTATGCCAGTACTTATGTATGTATGTTTTTACATGTCCGAAAATTAATAAAAACCTTAGAAAACTAGATTTTTTTTCATATAAATTTTTTTATAGGTTTTCGTCCATATATTTTCGAATTTAAGATCAACTAGCCAGGATAAGATTAAAAAATAATTGTCTTAAAAGTCCAATT
>NDXZ01041357.1:0-25445 GCA_003055125.1 Paykullia maculata | reverse complement strand
TTTGAGAAATAAAAAAAAAAAATTTCGAGATATAAGCAAACAATTTTTTTTCAAGATATCGGCAAAAAAAAAATATATATTTTTTTTTTAAGGAATTACACGTAGTGAAGGGTATAAAAGATTTGGCACCGCCAAATATAGCGCTCTTACTTGTTTTTATTAATTTTTCAAAGTTTGCTATGTTTAAATACAACCATTTTTTATATCATGGTCCACAACTACACTACATTGGACCATAATGTAACTACTCCATTTAAACTATAATGGACTACGTATCCCAATATTATCTGTAGGGTACATACAAAAGTATGTATGTATTATACATATGTACATACATTTATAATAATTTGAGAATTCTCTATTAATTAAACATTTTTAATAAAGTAGTAGTTTAAAGCAGTTTTGTATTGTATTTTTTAACTTTTATTCTATTTAATACAAGTTTTGATAAATTTTCTTTTTAATAACAATTTTTGTTAAGTTTTTAGTTTGAAGAAAATTGTTAATAAATGTTAATTAAATGGAAATGAATGATTTCGATAGTTGCTTACGTTTTTAAAAAAGTTTAAATAAATTTTCTGTAGAAAACAATAATGCTTAAGAACATATCAGGGGTTTTCGTTTAATCGCTTAAATGCCTTTTATATCTCTTAAACTTGCAAACTTTCATACAATATTAAAAGTGTAGGAGGTGTTAGAGGCATTTAAACGATTAAACGAATACCCCTAATATTTTTTTTTTTTTTTGTTTTAGAAAATTTTTGCCAATTATTATTAATAACTAGAACAATTTCGAGCTTTTTTATTTATCAAATATTTTGCATAAACTTCCTATATACATCAGTTTTATGTGGTAAAAAATTAAATTACTTTTTAGTTCTTCAAAATTTCAATAAGAAAAATGTTTGTTTCTTCTAAGATAAAACGGTACAACAGAGGATGTAAATTAAACAAATATTTTGATGGAGTTATGTATTTTAAAATATTGTTTAACAATGAAAACGGGCTTAACTTTACCGTACAAATGATTGCATATTCAATTTTATTATGAGTTTTTAAGCATTGGCCAACTATTCGTCCATTAACAATTAATTCGTTTGCTTATTAGCTTTCTTGTTATTTAGTTTCTTGCCCCTATTATGGTTTACAACTGAACTCAGTTAAAACAACTCAACTTTAAAACAACTTAACCCTTTTTTGGTATTACGGATTACAACTTATTTTAGTTGAAATTGTGTTGATGTTGCCAATCTTAAAAGTGACGATTTGACAGTTCAATAAATAGCTGATGCTATTGTGACAAAAAAAAAACAAAAAATCGTAGTTTACCGCTTACAACTTTTTGTTAATGAAACAACTGCTAGTTATGAGTAATTTTTTTATGTTTTTGACAACCTCACAAACACAAGTTGTTATCCATAATACCAAATTGCAAAATTTCAACTGAAGTATAGTTGAGTTGTAAACCGTAATAGGGGCATCTAATTCTAGCAAATTAATACCCCTTTAACTTTTAGTGGGTTATACAGGAAGCAAGATGTATGATTGCTACGGTAAACCAAAAAAAGTTAAAATTAAGACAAGCTTTTTGTAACTGGAATTGCTTTTGTATGAACAGTTTTACAAAACATTGTATTTGGCAGCATTGCAAAGGGTAATTTTAATAAGTGCGTTTTCTGCTGGCGCTCGCATATTACAATTACATACATATTTGTACATAACTTTTTCTGTAACTTTAAAAAGTGGTCGGTCGGTCTGACAGTAAAGTAAAACATTTGACCTAGATAAAAACCGCAGCTGTAATTTTTTTAATGGAATACAAAATGGAAATATACATATGTATGTGGGTTCATTTTCTGTTTAAACTTTTTTAAAAAAGTTGAATTTAAGTGTATATATGAACATAAGTATATAAATTTTAAACATTAATTAATTTTGACATAAACTTTATTAATTGAATTGCTAAGGATTGATAGTTAAATTAAATAGGAAAAATGCTACCTAATTTAAACTAATTATTGCCCCTATTATGGTTTACAACTCAACTCAGTTAAAACAACCCAACTTTAAAGCAATTTAGTTGTTTGATGATAAGTTGTAATTTTTTTATGTTTTTGTCAACCTCACAAACACAAGTTGTTATCCATAATACCAATTTGCAAAATGTCAACTGAAGTATAGTTGAGTTGTAAACCGTAATGGGGACATATATTAAGGTTAACCTCCTAGACTTTGTTACAGCAGTTGTTAAAATAAAATTATCCTTTTTTATGTAGGCTGTCCTTTTTGAACATTCATACATATGTATTTATTAACGACAATATTTGTATGTCGCAATAATTGTCAACAAATTTGTGTTAACAATCATTGCAGCGATTGTGTAAAAATAAAAGAAGAAAAATGAAGGAAAAAGGAAAGATATTCGAGAGAATTGCACCGTTCACAGGAAATCAGTCATTCGGACGAATTTCCTTAGTGCTGCCCACCCTACACCTCTTAGGCCAGCCACGTCCGGCACAGTGGCCGACGCAAAACATTGGGACCTTGCATCTGCAAAAGCAGGGCAGTGACAAAGGAAGTGTTCCATCGTCTCAATGTCCTCCCAGCACGCCCTGCAGTCGCTACTCTCCACCACCTTCATCCGGTGAAGGTGTGCTTGTAAGTTGGAGTGTCCTGTCAGCACACCCATCAACCCACTCAGTTCCGGTTTCCCTAAATTCAGGATCTCCCTTGTCCTATCCTCCTCCGAAGAATATAAGTAAAATATTTAAAAAAAATTCTAAGACGCGCTTTTTTTTCGTTCGACATATTTAACGAACCAAAAAGTAAACATTTTTACTTATACATACTACAAAGCTTTATTTTGAACGTGCACATTTCCGTTTAAATTTTAAGTTGTTTAAGCCAGTTTATATGCTGCACTTCACTTGTGCTTATGCAAGATCATTAGTAGACTTTTAAACCATTTTAAAAAAAATGCATAAATGAATATGTAAAAACCCTTAAAAAACTTATTGAGAATTTTCACAAACCTAACAAACATTTAAAAACTTTACCCAAAAACATATGACACAAAAACTCTTGGGTTTTATTTTATTTACATCCCCCTACTGAATAATGAATAAACTGTTGTAATATACCGTAAAATAAAAACTCCCGAAGAAATCATAAAAACTAATCAATAAATTGCATCAGTGCGTCGTCTACATCCATTTTATTTTTAAAGGCTGTTATTCTGCCAACGATATTTTTTAGGTTATGAAACAAATATTGCTAGTATAGTCAAGTCTTACCTAATTAAGACTTATTTTTTAACATCGAAATTTATTTTTTTATTTATTTGCATACGTTTTTTAAGTGATTTAAATATTATTTAGAGATGTACATATATATACATATGTTTATAAATCCCTTTATAAAATTTCAACTTAAATTAACAAATAAATTGCAAAGTAAAAACTAATATCACTCAAGCGAATTTTGCAACTTTTTGATGGCGCAAAAACAAACATTTTTTGTGCAAATCTTTAAACTGTTATGGGTAAATGAACCTAAAAAGAAAAAAATTAACACATGTTTTTGTATCATTAAGTGTGTAAAAAAGATAAAACACCTATGTATATTGATCAAATAATTATTCAAAGTTTAACCCTCATATTCATAAACGATTAATAAAGTTATTAAAGGTTTATTACGCAGATTTTGTAGTAAGGACCTGTCTTATAAACCTTTAATAACTTTATTAATCGTGTATGAATATGGGGGTAAGACTTCTAAATAAATAACAAATAATACAAAATTTCATTCAAAATCTTTATTATTAAATTAATCATTAATCTGATAACAATTCTCGTGCAGTTATCTGATAACAGAAATATTATGAAACCCCTAATTGCCTAAGAAGTGGGTTTTTTAATGATAATTCATACAATCGTTGGAATGAAAATTTTATAAATATTATCGCAAACCCAAAATTCTTTACTTAATCAGGTACATAAGTTATTATAAAGAAATAAAAAATGAATTAAACTATGTCTTATCATTGAACACTGATTTGATTCCGTTTTATTTAAAACTTTAATAGTTTGACAAGGTAGCAATGTTACCCCCGAATTTTTTGTATATTTCTTGATTCTGAATATCTGGTAGTTAGGAAAATATTTTCAATTTCTATAACTTGTTATACCTTTCAACACAGGTGGCAAAGGTATATGTACATAAATATAAGTTTGTCATTCCGTTTGTAATTTAACATTAGTAAAAAGTATATGTATATACTCATGGATCCTTTTAGATAAGAAAGTCGATTTAGCCGTGTCCTTCAGTTCGTGTGTTGGTTGAAATAAACTTTTTATAGCCCCCATAAATCAGCCAGAATTGAATGTAATATAAAACTTTTGGAAATACTTCCTGATATCTCGAAAACCTAATGTGATGGAAAAATTCTGAGGTCAGATTCGGATCAAAGGCAGCTCAAACCTTTAGAAAAGTTTCCTCTGGTCCCTGTGTTAGAAACGTTTAAGCCTGTGTTATTTTATATAACTTATTTTTTAATATGGATATTATTATTTATTTTTAAAATAAAAAAAAATGTTAGATTTTTTTTTAAATCAAATTTGTAAAGTTCACATTGACCCAAACCATTGTCATATGGTTGATTTAATTTGTTTTCTTTATTGCAATTCATATATTAAAACAAAAGTATTTATTTATTTATTTCCAGCAAATAATAAAGAATATGAAAGAATTAAGATTTGTGACTTAATTTGACCTAGAGGGGATACTAGGGTTAATTTCCAAACATTTTTTTTAAATGTACTTTTTATTAAAATAATTAAATCTACATTTTTGTTAAATAATTTAGAAAGTTAACGAGTTTCACAAATTTATTTCATATAAATTATAAAATTGGCATATCGTCTAGAATATATACATATGTATGTACACTTTTTATTACATATCTACTAGGGTTGGGGAAAAATATCTGTATATCTCATTAACGATGTAAAGTTGTGTGTGTCCAGCATTTCACGCCTTTTCTTACTGAATTTGCCCTTAAATATTTAGTTTGTTAGGCTTCCTTTGTGTCTTCGAAAAGAGTTGCTTCAGGGGTATACCTGACAGTTTCCGATAGTAGAAGCCGTTTGGCAGGTGAACACATCAAACAAAGGGAGCTCCTTGTGTCAGTATCTGATAGTTACTGGTTCAATTGCATTTTTATAGCGCCTTACTTTGTAGTTTACCCATAAATATACTTTTCTGTATTAATTGTTTCAATGTTAACCGTTAAACATAAAAAAAAAATACTTTTTGTAATATAAAGCTCGTTTTTCCTGTATTTTATGAATTTACGAAAAACATCAATATATCGATATTTTCAAATCGATATAGGTATATCGACCGGCAATGATATTGAAAAAATATCGATAGAAAAAATATCGATGTTTTTTTGCATTTGACCAACCCTAATTCCTACACGTATTAAAGGGTATATAAGATTTGGCACAGCCGAAACTTACTTGTTTTTGTTTCATTTCATTTAACAAATGCAATATGAAGTCACAAAAGTTAAATAAATAAAAAAAATAAATGCAAAGACCTCCAAATTACTACAAACTTCATCAAGGTCTTATCTCAATTTTTTCTATTTTGCGGTGTAGAACACAATAATTTACGAACGACGATATATCTGACCTTTGACCTCGATGCACTTTCAGAAAGCATTGTCCGATTTGGCTGCAATTGTTAGCACTGAAGTTTTAGACCACAATGTCACAATATTTTGACCCGAGCACCTTAAAATTGGAAAGAATTTTATTTTTTCATATAAACGATTGTCACTCTAATGTACATATGTACATACATATTTATGTATGTATGTCTTATGAAGATAAGGTTAAAACAACATTTAAGTGAACCTATTTAGACTAATTAATTAAACATGTGTCAGTTGACTTTGCACTAAAAACCTCTACATATGTATATACATATGTGTGTATGTATGTATATAATATTAATACTAAACGAGATTTGTTTTAATAATTTTATTATCAAGTACTTATATAGAATACTTGATCTATAAATTATAAAAACATGGTATTTTTGATGTTGTCATTGTATTGAATTATAATTTTTTCAAAGTTGCACTTTTTTATTCTTAGTCATCTCCTTCTTTTATTTGTTGACTACATTAAAAACATTTTATCGTAGCGTTTTTTAAGTTATTTAATTAATTGGAAATAGGTATTTAAATAATTTTGAATAAGAAAGTTGCAAAAAAAATTGGCTTGTTATAATTTATTTATAATATTGTTCTATAAAATGGTAGGGCCAAACAACAAAAAGCAAATTTTAAACTTGACTGTTAAAAATATAAAAACTTGGCATAAAAGAGTTAATACAATCACACATTATATACATAAAATCAAATCCCAACATACCAAATGACTTGAGAAAAATATTATAATAAGCTTACTAACACAAGCCTTAATCTTGAAAAACGCTTGTAATTGTAGAATAAGCTTACAAAAGTAATATTGTTTTAACTTTAGCTTTTTCAAAAAAAATTTTTATTAAATTTGGGGCTTTGGGAACCATTGCTAGTTCCTTCTCCTGAAAAAGGGAAGTAAAAAAATGTTTTCTGTTTTTGAAACTACATTTCATAGGATACCGTTGTCCTGCTTTTGATTCGATGTTTCAATTCAAATTAGATTTATTTTTTCAATTGGCATATTTGTTGTTCAATATATGTATGTACATATGTATGTATGTTGTTTACTTTAGAAACCGTTGTGTATAATAAGGGTTTCTCAAGCATTGTTGAAAACTGCTTGTGAATTCACATTTTATAAACGATATTAAGAAAAGCTTATAATTTACTATTTTTATAAGCTTATTCTCAAGTTCAGTTGTAGTTTAATTGCTCTATGGTATGTTGGGTACATATCCCCTACAGCTAATATTGGGCTACGTAGTCCATTATAGTTAAAATGGAGTAGTAACATCATGGTCCAATGTAGTGTAGTTATGGACCATGTTATGACAAATAGTTGTATTTCAACATAGCAAGCTTTGTGTAATTAATAAAAAAAAAAAAATTTATTGTAAATACAAAAAAATAAAAAATTTATTACATTATTAAGTACTCCATGGAGTAAGCCGGTGTAATGAGAAACTGGGTTATATGGTCTAGTCCTAGGACATCGTAATGTTAAACGGACCACCTTTTTACCATATATTTGGAGTAGTTTTAGAGTACTCCTACTCCTTTGTGGACTACTCCTTACATGCATGTATGGACTAGTCTCGTTATCTGCAGGGTATATACATATGCTATTACGTATATGTATGTATGTATGTATACTCAGTGTCGGATTATCCATTAAGCAATTAAGGCAACTGCCTAGGGGCTGCGCTCCGTTAGCTAGGGGCCCCGATTTACAAAAAAGAAAATAATTTTTTTTTAGAAAAAATAAAAAATACAAATTTTTACACGAGGGGTTTACACGAGGAAACAATTGGAAGAAAAACCTTTAGTTTGGTAGCAAATTACGGGTGGGGAGTTTGTATCATTCCCGTATTCTCATAATTTACTAACAAAACAAAAACAAAATAAATGTTTCCCTTACAATTGTTTCCTCGTGTAAACCCTAATTGACGATATTTATGTTTTTTTTTTTAAATTACATTACAACAAAAAATGTATATACTTGTATATGTATGTATTTTTGTTATTTAAACTAATATTTAAAAAAGATTTGTACCTAAACAAAATTAAAACGTTTTTTGATTACAAAAAACCTTTTTTTTACCACATATTAACAAAAGTGTAAGCATTAAAATAGAAGCACATTGTATTAAAAAAAACGGTTTAATATAAGTTTTTTATTAAAAGCTGGACAAATTAAAGTAAACTACATTTAAAAATATTTTTAAAACTTTAATAATAATTATTTTGTTACAAACAAAAAAAAAAAACTTTTCCTTCGATAAAAATTATTTAATAAGAAACGGTTTAGTAAAAATAATACGCACACAAATGTACATATGTATATTACATTGTGCGACAAAAAACAAGTTGGATTTTTTTTACTTTTTTTTAGCATAGCTCGCAGGAATGGTGGAACGATGTTTTTCGTAAAAAAAGGCAATTTTTTCTATATAAGTCATCTGGACATGTTCAGATCGTAAAGGTATGTTCATAAAATTAGTTTTATTTTACTCTGGCTACATTTTTGTAGAAGATAGTGTGGGAAAAAAAAGATTCCTGCGACCTATGTTCTATAAATAATAAAAAATAAGTTCTTGTAATTTTATTTCACATTTATTATCAATATTTTACATTGAAAAACTTTTTTTTAACTTCTGGTAACAAAATTTTTTGTTGGTCACACAACTTTTTTTTAACTTTTGGTAACAAAATTTTTTGTTGGTCACAGCAACACTGCTAAAAAATTTGTTGTTCGGTTTGGTAAATGTTGTTGTTTATTTATAATGTTTAGTATAAAAAAATAAATCTATGCGCAAACGCAATAATCTGTTAACAATAAATACAAAATAGAAAAAAGTAAAATAAATAACAAGTTTTTCAAAAAAAGCAATAAAAATTTTTTTTTAAGAATTTAAAATATGTACATATGTATGTGTGCGATTGTTGATATACCTATATAACTTTTATATACTTTAGTGAAAAGGACGCCATATTTTTATTCATTTAATTCTCTTCAATTTTAGTAAAAAAATTGTTTGTTTACTATTTTGGAAAGATTGAAATTAGGTATGAAATGTCAGGTCCATGTGTTGTAGCGTGCGTCGCGGAAAATAAGGAGTAGAATAAACCTTTTTTTTTAAGTTTTCTATATTTTTAAATCAAGTTCATATTCTGCTTTTTAGCAAATAAAAAATTAAAATGTTCACGATAAAAAAAAATTTTTGGAAATTAATTTCTGTAGCGTGCGTAACGATTTAAGTTCTTACAAAAATTGCATTCAAAACATTTGCAATTGTTATTGGATTATCGGTGTTCGGCAAATTATAGAGTTAAAAAATACAAAAATACATTCATTCATTTCTACTGGAAGCTCTGTTTCGCATTTTTCCTATGTTCCCATCTAACTTTAAAAAAAAAAAGTGTGTTGTGACGAAGCCATATTTTTTAATATCTCGAACTTAGACCATATAAATAGCTTTTTGTTATTAAAAAATTTTGAAAAATATTTTTTGTTTAAATAATTTAAAAAAAAAATTTTTTTTAATTATTTATTATTTTTTTATGTAGTGTAGGGTAGAAATGATCGAGCTTGACCGCCTATAAATTTTTTTTTTAAGATTTCTATAGTCAAATGTTGACATCACTTGTTTATGATAAAACGACAGCATCAATGAATAACCAGTTTTCGGATTTTTTTTGTATGATTTTGAATTATCTCACCACACTTAGACCGTGATGATATTTATTATTATTTTTATATTTTTAGCACTTAATAGAAATACATAAAAGTAAAAAATTTACTTTTTTGCTTTTCACTTTTTTGTCATTGGCTTGTGAAGTGTTTGTTATATTGTTGTTTGTTGAAAGGAATGCAGTTTGTATGGTTGGTCGGTTGATCGTTTGTCTTAACTTGACTTGTTTTAAATTTAAATTTTTTCATATGTTTTATGTATGTATGTATCTAAACACACGTACACACACACATATTAATTTTGTCTTGTCTAGTTTCTTTTTATAAATATTTCTGTGGCATGTTGTTACTTTATCTGCTGATCTCCGAGACGCAAAGTACATGTGTGAATTAATACATACGTACATATGGTCATTTATATGTGGCACAATGTTTTGAAATTGAAACATGTGTAATTGTAAAAAAAAAGAAAACGCAACAATCAAAATGTCATGCATTCATTACTAAATGAAGCAGACAAAATGGTTTAACGCAAACACTTTCTTTTAGAGGCGTGTTTATAACCAAAACGTAAAAGTGAATTAAATTTCACATTTAAAAAAGTAAAATATTTTTAATTTTTTTATATGTAGGTATGTACTTATTATTGTGTAAATGTATGTAGGTACGTGTAGGTATATTTATGTTTTATAGCTTGACACTCACTTTTAAATAGGTATTATAATTTCTATTTTTATTTTATTAAACTGAAATAGGTAGGTAGTTGTTTTTTTTTATTGTTTAATTATTCACAAATCTCAAAGCTACCGTTTAGTTTCGTATTGCGTCCGTACCTTTGCAACCGTTGTTAACACCAGACCGTACTCAACTGAACGAAATTGGTTAAAGTTAAAATTGTTTAAACTTAATGTTTGGTTTGTTTTGTGTTGTGTTGTGTTAGACCCACATTAATTTGTTCATACCAACGGTAAAAGCAAAATACAAACATTTAAACGAACATACATACATAATATTAATTAAAATTACAATAAAAAAAACTCTGCTTGCTCTTGTAGAACATACAAACATAGGTTTAAGCAAATATATAAAAGCACAATATGTACATATGTATGTACGTTTAAATTGCAAACTGTTTTTAAAAATGCTAAAGCAGGTTAAAGTTTTCACACGGACCCCTCTGTTCCCTAGATATTCTAAGTTAAATGAAAAGATTGAAATTGTTACCTTGTTTTTATAATTATTTATTTATAACAAAAACATCATGCAGGTGGAAAAGCATTTATAAAATGTATGGATTTTTTGACCCATTAAAAAAATATAAATAAAAAAATTTTAGTTTTTCACAAAAAAATGTTAAATACATGACTGAAAGGTAATTTTTTTAAATATGTACATACCTATACCTATATGTATTTACTTATTTTTTTAGAAATCCCACTGTAACAGTTATTGCTGAAGTAGATATTTTGAAATTTGGTGAGCCTGACTCCTCTTTTTAAGTTTTCCAAAATTCAAATAAATCTGAAAAGTTTATATACATGCATACACATATGTATATTCCTTAGTTTGTACCCTAAAAACAATTTCTATTAAAAAATGAAGGGTATAAAAACACTTTTAAAAATGACTCAATGAACTTAAACTTATCAATATGGATATCATTTTTCTATCGGCATAGTGTCACCGTTTGGGAAAAAAACGAAATAATAACTACATGAAACTATTTCGTTGCGAATTATTATCCACTTTTTTTAAATATTTAATATGATTAAAGAAAAGCAAAATAAATGAGCAAATTACGAAGTTTAACGTAATATTACTTGATTATACCTTAAAACAATTTTAATATTAATTGCCCTTATAAATTCTCACGCGTTTTGTGTTTAGGGAGCTGGTATCCCTATAAACACTGCTATCATCATAATTACGTTTACTTGGATAAACTTGGTATCACTTTCCCAACTAAAACGTCAAATAATTTCTGACATTTTCCAATTTAGTAAGAGAAAACTCATCTATCTCGTGAAAAATTACAAGTTTTTACGTATAGCAAATTGAAAAAGATAAAATACATTTTACAGAAAAGTTGTAAATTCATTATGCTTAGTACGTTTTTAATAGGGCTTTTGGCCTTAAACTCTATACAATTCTTAACAGAAGCTGAAATGATAATACAAGATGAGTTGATAGTAAGAAACACATTTTGTTTTGATCTTTTTTGTTAAACATTTTGATAAAAATGAATTAATTTAGGATGAAGTGTCTGGTTTGTATACCATTGAAGGTAAAGTCTATCCACCTGAGATACAAATGGGCATGAGCTACAATCCAAGTGCAGGTGTACCGAACGCCAATAATAAATGGCAAACAGAAACGGTTTTGACAATTAATGGCGGCGAATATAAGGGGTTTATTAGAGAAGATGGCTCCTTTATTATTAGTTCAGTACCATCTGGTAGTTATGTAGTAGAAATTTACAATGCTGACTATTTCTATGAACCTATTAGAGTGGAAATTAATCCGAAAGGCAAATTCCGTGCTCGTAAGGTTAATTATGTGCAACCATCACAGATTATGCAAGTTCCATACCCTTTAAAATTAAAAGCTTTAACTAGATTTAAATATTTCCAAACTCGTGAACAATGGAAAGTAAGTGTTACTATACAAAATATTTAAAAACAACATAGATAACATAGAAAACTTTAATATTGCAGATCACTGATTTTTTGTTCAGCCCTATGTTCTTGATGATGGTGTTGCCTTTGTTGCTGATGTTAGTATTACCTAAGATGATCAGCGATCCCGAAACTAAAAAGGAATTGGAAAATATCCAGTTTCCTAAAATGAACAATGAAATGCCTGAAATAAGTGAAATGTTCACTTCCTTGTTTAGTGGTAGCGCTCCTAAACAACCTGAAAAAGAAAAGAAATCCTCTTCGTCTAATAAGCAAACCAAGAAAAGAAACTAGTCATAGTACGAGTGTTTGTTAAATTGACTGTATTAAACAAATTTATTTAGGAAGTAGTGGACTTTTGTTTTTTCAATAAAACTTAAATTCTAAGCGATTAGTTTATCTAACCCAGGGCCCATTAATTAATATCAATTAATGGGCCTTGATGTAACCAAATAAAAATATTTTCATTTTAAAAAACCAACAGTTTTTCTTCGCTTAGGACCAACTCGACTTTCCTCTGACTTTAATGCTTTAACCAAAGCAATATTTAGGTGATCGGCAGCAGTCATTCCCAATTTAAGGCAGTTATACATGGTGTCTTTATGTAAGGAACCACCACCTACCGTATGAGTGTGCGACACATAGTCTAGTAAAAAAGAAAATAAAATAGAGTATACTTTTAAAGTATAATTTCTTACTCTTATTATTTCTCATGGACACTGCGACCACTACACTTGCAGTACTACATTGCTCCTCCTCAGCGGAAGGATCTACCAGACAACAATCGCCGATTTTACAAACTGTCACCAATATGGGTATACTTTCTATATCTATGCGGGTACAGTCGTAGGGATCATCACTTATTATAAGCTCAGCTTCGCCGGCATCCATTAGAGCGGCAGTTACTCGGGGGATTTTGCAATTGAATATGGCTGCTTTAGCAGCTAAGGAAACAGCATCAAATAAATTGCCTCCACATTCTAAAATCTTGAAGAATTTATTTGCATTTTCTTATTACGAGAGCAAATGATTAACTTTTTCAAATTTACCAATATATCCACATACAGTTTCCAACATTGCTGACTAGGCAATATGCATAGTGGCTTTAAATCAAAAGCCAGTGGTGATTCATAAGCATTGACTAGAGTATCTGCCAATTCTAAGGCCAAATCTTCACCACCCCTACCTTCAAATTCTGGAGCAGCATTTGCAGAGCTAAAATTTACATTTTTAAAATTTTGATATCATACATACTTTTTTTCTTACCAGTCTACAAAGAATTCAATTTTTCCTTGATTTGGAAAGAGAGGTGACGGTTTATCAATTTCACATTTAACGCCAACTAAAATATCCGTATTCGCAAGACGTAATCTAGCCGAACCGCTGGCATTGTTTACCACTTCACATTCCAGCTCCATTGGTCTATAGTCTCGACGTGATCTGCCATCGCAACGGAAGTCCTCCTATATTTAAATCAAGTTTAATAAAAGAAAACAATAAAAAAAAAAACATTTATAACACAACTACCTCTACGCCATGCAATATAAATGTTTTTTCTGCTTCACTCAAGGCTATGTTAGCCATTTTTTAAGAACAATTTTTAATCAAAAACTTTAAAAGAAATTAATTTTTAATTTTAAAGGTTATATTTACAATCACCACATATTTACAATAAATAAACCACTATTACAACAAAAATGTCAGTTTAGTTAATAAGTTGCCAGAATGCAAAGAAACAAAACCAAACGAACGAAAACAAACAGTGTTGAAAAGTTTAGTTTAGTAAAGTAAAAAATGTGGTATTTTCGGGATTGTACCATGATATTTGGGCAACGCTGAAAATGACTTGCGGTTATTATTCTACTATACATTTCACAAATTATCAACAAGAAGCAAAAACATTCAAGTCATTTTGTAAAAATTCTTTAGAAATAGCAGCTTTTTTTAATTTGATTTTTCAAAAGTTTATTAATTAAAAATAAAAAATGGTTTTTGGTAACGATTGGATGAATGCTGCCCACAGCACTGGCGTAAGTTAATAAAGTTGTTAGAATTTTAAATATTACAATTTTTTTTGTAAATATTATAGACCACGATCATGGCCGTAGAATTTGATGGTGGTGTGGTCATTGGCGCCGATTCCCGTACCAGTACTGGTGTTTATGTGGCAAACAGAGT
Organism: Paykullia maculata; assembly: GCA_003055125.1. Classification (NCBI taxonomy): domain Eukaryota; kingdom Metazoa; phylum Arthropoda; class Insecta; order Diptera; family Rhinophoridae; genus Paykullia; species Paykullia maculata. Next base: position 11,191 of record NDXZ01041357.1, on the reverse strand, counting down.
AACCGACAAACTAACACGCATTACGGATAAAATATACTGCTGTCGCAGTGGCTCTGCTGCTGATACCCAAGCGATTGCAGACATTGTCGCTTACTCACTGAACTACCACGAAAATCAGACCGGTAATGAACCTTTAGTAGCTGAAGCCGCCTCCGAGTTTCGAAATTATTGTTATAACTATCGCGATTCTTTAGTGGCTGGTATTATTGTTGCTGGTTGGGATAAGAAAAATGGTGGCCAAGTATATTCTATTCCTTTGGGTGGCATGTTGAAACATGAACCCGTAACTATTGGTGGTTCCGGTTCCAGTTATATTTATGGTTTTGTACGTGAATTTTTTAAGCCTAACATGAAGAAGGAAGAGTGCATTAAGTTTGTTCGGAAGGGTAAGTCGACGTTTTTAAAGGAAATATGCACTAATTATTAACGCAAAACTTTAAAAACAGGAAAAGATTATACATACATACATATGTAAATAGAGTAAGCTTAGTTCAAAATACATATCAAAAATAGGGAACAATTTAGAACTACAGCGTTTGCATATATGTATGTACAAATTGTAATTTCGCGGTTTTTATATAAGCTATCGATATGTATGTATGTATGTACACATTTACATATTAATTTATTCGTTTATTTTTTTTTCAATTTTTAAAAACTTTTCGAGTTTTTTTGTAATGAAAGTTTTTTTCAGGTTAAATCCTACTTTAAACTTTAGTTTTATTTTCATTTTCTGTTGTCCTGTTTTTGTTTATATGGCAATAATAGTATTTGTGTTGAAAACTTTACTAATTTTGACTCTATACCCTTTAAGCTGTTAGACATGCTATGTACCATGACGGCAGCTCTGGCGGTGTTGTGCGTATTGGTATAATTACGGAAGAAGGAATTGAACGTAAAGTTTTCTTTAATACCGAAACTGGAGAACCTTTTGTTACTGGCCAATAGGAAGTATTCGACACGAATTGCAAACTGCATTGAAAATTACTCTAAAATGTAAAATAAAAAAGGCTTTGTAAAAGTCTTACATTAAATAAAAAAGAGTAGAGGCTTCAACGAAGCTTTAGTTTAAAAAATACATTCATTGAATTATGTGTTTTATTTTTTAATTTATTATGTTAACAAGTCTTATAAAAAATATTGAATATAAAAATTAAAACTATTGCAATTGATAATATTACCATCACTTGGCTTATAGCATACGTTTTTTAAACTAATAATACCTTCTTTAATAATAAAATTAAATCACTTAAAATATCAGGCAATAAAACAAAATTAAGGTCAGTTTTCTTGTTTTCATTTCAACACTTCTTTTTCCAAAGGTTCTTGTTCTACGTCCAAACCTTCTTGTTGTTTTTTAGTCAGTCGTTTTTGTTTTAAGTATTTACAATATTTTAAGAATATTTCTGGCGTCCATACAACAATAACCAAAAGCAAGAGACCATTTTGTGCATGTAAACATAAAACATATGAATCGGTAAAGTCCCTAATCCAACCCAATAATTGACCAATTGTTATGACCAAAACACCTTTAGAAATCATGTTCAAACCCAAGCCTCCAGGCAGCTTGTCAGGTTTAACGTGACCAGATATGGTAAGATTGTTATTTAAAACTGTAGCCGATTTAGTCATACCCGTAAATACAGACATTACTATAATGCTGGTGAGATCAGTGGATTCGGCAAGAGCTGTGAAAAGTTTAATTTTAGCAAGATTTTTATAATGTTTGTTTTTATGTGTAACTTACCAGCTCTGGATATTAATAGACCCACGGTACCCAATAAAAATACAACACGATAAGGTATTTTTAATTTATCTGTTATACATGGAAGCAATAAGCGACTGATAATATCAGCACCAGCCATTATGGACATACAGCTTGCAGTTTTTGATTTTGTAAAGCCCACCGAGTACTAGATATAAAAAATTTACATAAATTATAAATGTAAAACTCATTACAAAGTGGATATGAAAAAATATCTTTAAATATTAAAAAAGTGGGTGGTAAAATTCCTTAGAAAATATATAATTTTAGGTTAGAAATAATGGGACCGATTCAAACAGGAGCATTGTTAGTTGCAAAAAAATATTGATTTGTTGTTGCCAAAAAACTTAAATAAATTTTGATTGCTATCCGTATTCATCCCATAAAGCTATATACCAAATAAATTTTTAATAATTGTTAAGAAATTCTAAAACAATTTCGAATGCAACAATATGTTGTTCTAATAAATATATTTGGTAAAAATAATTTATAGCAGCTTATAATTAAGTATATACAACATTTAAGCGACTAAACATTTTCTAATTTTTTAATTTGAATTTAAAAAAAGAAATAACTTATACCTACGTAATTACCTGCAAAAAACTGGGAAAAATCATGGTAAAATTTATTGTCGAAGTATAAACCAATGCCATGCCAATGATTATGCTCCAAAAGGCGGGATCTTTTAACAACTCCAAGTCCATAGCCTGCACAAAGCGCAAGCAAATTTTGCTGCACAGCTTTTTGGATCTGGGCAATAAATGCTGATCAATTTTGTTTGTACACTCTTGATAAACTTTAGTATTTTGGGGGAGTAAAGCGGCTTCCTGGCTTTTTTGTTTGCAATTTGTTTTATCATCATTCGCGTCTTCATTATTTCCTATTTTTATTTCCATAATAGAATCATCTTTGGGTTGCTTATCGCCATTTTCCAAATGCAATTTTATATTTTGACGATTGTTGTGCTTGGTGGGATTTAAAGGTTTTAATAATAAGGCACCGAACAGCTAAAAAATAAAAACATTGAATTATTAACAAAACTAACCAACTTTTTATTACATTTTGGCACTTACTCCCGTTAACGACAGCATCGACATAGCCAAGACTGCAAAACGAAAGCCGTAGTTTTCTAAAAATACACTAACGATATGAGGAATAAAAACTTGACCCAAAGCAGTTCCGGCCAGAGAAACTCCTACAGCTCTACCACGTTTAGTGGAAAAATACGAATTTATAGCCAAAAATGTAGATGGTGATATTAAACCTATACCTATTCCTACCTAAAACGTAATTTAAAAATCTTAAGTAAATAAAGAAATTCTAAAAAATATTAAAATATTTTTTTTAAACCTACAAAGAAACTATAACCTATAATAAAATGCCATCCTTCAGTGGCAAAGGCACAAAGCATTAAACCAAAAGAGACCATTACACAGCCCGTACCTGCTACGTTGCGAGGTTTAAAATTTTTAATGGCCGGCCCTATAAATAGACCTGAAAAATTCAACGCCAAACTATTGAGGTTGGTAATTAAGGCAGCTGTAAATGTTTCCTGTTGCATTTCCTTTAGCTGCGAACCGAAGAGCAAACCAAACACAGATAATATCGATTGATTTGTCATCTATAGCATAATATTTATAAAAATTATTAAAACATTTAAATAAAGCATTCATTTTCTCACTTACACTTATTAGGGCTACTGCCGCCACTACAACCCAGCCCCAACCTCCATCGGGTACAGCTGTGGTAGTTGTATCCATTTCTTGTTTGTTTAATGTAATTTATACCTATCTACAAAATATAAATGATTAGTTTTCTTAAAAATCTGTACTTAATTTGTAGTTATATTTGAACATTTCTTAGTATTGTAAACATTTGTTGTAAAATTGCTTTTTTTTATTAATAGAAAACCTTGTGTTATTAAAACTAATCTAAATTAAAAATTTCTTAACAGGTTTTTATAAAAGTGGTGCTGAATTTTAAATACCCTCCATAATTAAATGGCAGTTGTAAAACATACACACATAACCATAACCATAAAGTTTGCTGTTATAATTAAAGGATTACGCTGATTTTTTGTACAGCAATTATTAAAGCTATAGCACAATTAGTACCTATATGCCACAGGTATGTTTAAAATTTTATTAAGGCGATTTTGTTTTGATTTTAAAACTACAATTTAAACTTATTTGGTTTTTCAAGATTTTGTGATGGGAATGTAAAGAAAATAACTTTACATTAGAATAGTTCAATTATTATTTGTTTGCACCAATTGCACATATTCCTTGGCTTAGTAAAAGTAATGTATCATTTACCACAGTTTTACTGTTAGCTAATTTTATTATAGGTACTAGGTATATGATATATTTCTAATTTTCGAAAAAACAGGTTATAAAAACAGTGCAGTGAATTGTGAAGAGAGATACGTTATCAATAGGTATTTAAAAAATAAATTTGTACAAATAAACATATAGACGTATTTTAACAAATATACATACATACATACATATGTAGCACACATTTACATACATTTATAATTTATAAAAGTTTTTTTTTAGTTTTACTAACCAAATGTATAAAAAATAATTCTTTTCCACTTTTAATTTTTTATGAATAATAAGGAAATGTAGGAGACTTTAGACTTTTCTGCACAAAATCACGTTTTTTAATTTACTCACAATTTTTTTATATTTATTTTATTAAATCTACATAGTTATAAACAACTCACCATCAGCATGCATACATATGTATGTATGTATGTACATACATTCGAAAAATTTAAAAACAATTTTTCTATTTTTTACTTTTATTTTGCAACAATCAACAAAGAATAATTGCGTTACATTATTTATGCACACATTTTTGCCAAATACATATTGTTTTCCTTTAGTAATAACAAAAGAAATCAGTAATATATTGCTAAATTTTCTGTTTATATTTCCATGCGAAATATTATGGCACTAATAAATAAAAGTGACAAACAATTGTTTGCACAGACACAGCAGCGCAGCTGATAGCAGTGATGCCACTGAAAAATATTTTTCTATACAATATGTTTTTAAAAAACCAAACTCGTTTAAAACCTACAAATTTTTAAGAACCAAATAAATAAAAACAAATGTTTTGAATAATGTATTATTAATTTTCACAAATTTATTAAGTAAAAGCAATTTTAAGAAGAATGCACAAGCTAGGAAACTAATCAACAATATCAAACTTAAGAACCTATAATAATAACATTTGTAGATAAAAACTTTTTAAATGTAAAAGGATATTTACTATAATATTATTAAATATCGTACTTATTCAACAATTCAAAATGTAAAAACTTTTTATAGGGTAAAACTATTTTGTATTATAAGTTTTTAATTAACAAAAACAACAAATTAAATAATATATATACATATAAGTTCTACTATTTAATAATAATATTGGATTCGCAATCTACTAGATTAAACAAATCTTCGTTAGATATTATTTAAAAGAAGTTTCTGTTCTTCATTTTTAATTCAAAACTCTGTTTTTATAAACATTTAAAAAATACTGAATAAACCTTGGTAGCCTACATCTTTTAAAAATCGTATCGAATAACGTATGTACATACATACATACAAACGTACATATATTCTGATTCTGGTATGTATTTTTATTTGCTTTGTTTGTTTTCAAGTCATAAATCTTTAAAGTTCAAAATTCAATAAACCGGTTTTAAAACCAGTTTAAGCTGCTTGAAATCAAGTAATTTAAAATGAAAAAAAAAACATCTGACAATACAAATGTTGAGCGGCTTGTTACAACAATTACAAGAGCAGATTTCCAGCACATATGTAGAACTATTTTTAAAACATAATTCAAATGACCGTTATCAGTTGAAAACAAGTTAATTTTTTATTAACTTGATTGATTATTGCATTTAAAAATTATATATATACATATATGTATATTTATATATGTATATGATTTGTATTATAAAACACAACCATCCTCAGACAAAGTCGAAGGCTTATTTGGTTTATTTTTTTTTTAAGAACAACATTTTAAATCTGGATTAAAGCGGATTTTGAAAAATATTTCTTTATAAGCTTATTTGTCTTATCACTAAAATAATTGAAATTTTTTGCTTCGACATTATTTTATGTTCTATTTTTGTTTAAACTCTGCTTAATCCTGACAAAAATCATGACAAGTGAAATTCAATTTTATAAATAAATCCAAATTGTGTTATCCCTTCTTTATTTGTATGGTAAAAATTGTATGTTTAAAAGAAACCTAATATTTGTTGTTGCTTGAAAAATACTTTAACATAATTATTTTGTGTAAAAAATATAAAAAAATATATACATAATATGTATATTGTTTTATAGTTCAGTGAAAGGTTAAAAACCTTTTTTGATTTATTATATATTGGATTTTTTTTTTCAAGATAAGACCAAGGACTTGTACGTTAATGACATTAATTTGTTTAAACATTTTGAAACCAGTTTTTTTGGTTTTCTGTTTTAAGTAATTTACTAAATGATTTTTTTTTTTTAAATAAGTAAACATCTGTTTGTGGTTAATATAACTTTTAATTTTACAGTGTGCGTTTTTTTTTTAATACAAAGCCCTATTTGATAAATAGGGTAATGTTATTGCATTTCCTAAAGAAAAACATATTCCTTTAGTAAATTTAAAATATTTTCTTAGTAACTATTTAGTAATTGTCGCCTAGTTATATGACTTCCAGAAAACTTCCCCAAAGCAGAAAATTTACAAAGGTCGTCTAAGTTTAAAGTTACCTAGAAAATTTACAAAGGTCGTCTAAGTTTAAAGTTACCTAGGGATTAGACAGTTGGCCTTTGGCCTAACTGAAGTATTATGAACTTTTCCACGTTGGTTTTGCTAGATTAAAGTATTCTTATCCAGTGTTATAGTGTAAAGTAGACATGCAGTAAAGAAAGCAAAATTGTTGGAGGGTATTAGGAACTCAACACAGCAAATATTTTTTTGTATATATATATGTATATAGTATATATAGCATATATTTTTTTGTTTGTAAAGAGTTTCCTAATGTAGCAAGTTTTTAAATTTTTAAAAGTTTTATTTCTAACTTTTTAAAGAATTGAAAGTAATTATTTAAGATCCCATAGGTAAGTCGATATAAATGTGCGTGTGTGCTAATGAAAATATGTTATGTCTTAGATATCTTATAAGTCCATATTTATTCTGGGTATATGGAAAAATCGATTTATGTAAGCCCATTTCTTTTCTTTAACTTTATTTTTTGTGTTGCTAATTTATTACTAAACAAAAGTAATCACATGCATTGTTTATAATAAATAAATATTTTCAAATAATTTATTTTATCTAGATCATATTGTTGTATGTGTTAAGTAGCTGTTTATCATAAATTAAGTTTACGTTTAGGTCTAAGGCAATATTGTTTTTATTGTACCTTTTTAAGTATAATTGTTCGGTTAAACTTTCATCCATTTAATCTAGTATCGCTTATGTAGTCCATTCTTTCTTTGGTTTCCTCTTAATAATAAATATTCTAGTTAACAGATAATTTGAAACTCTTTTAAAAAAATTTTTTCAATAAATCTCAAAGGTTGCAAGAATTAGTACAATTTATTCAAGTTGAAACGCTAGAGACCTGCATGGTTGAAAATTGTAAAAACGAACAAATGACTTTTTTTAACTCACTTAAGCTATTATAAAAGGTCTTTCTGTAATATAATGATAAGTAATTTGTCTATTTACTTTAATATACACTTAAAAGCATCATTTATTTGTTTAATTTATTTATTTTTTTAAAATTATTTTATTTTATGTACAAAAATTACTTTTTTGCAAAGAAAAAGAAAACAAATTTTAAATTTAAACGTTCTCTTAAAAATAATTATCCAGTTCTCATATTTAACGAGAAGTTAGTTTATTAAAAAAGAAACAGAAACATATTAAAAAAAATTTTTAATTCGAACAGTTAAAAATTAAAACATTTATACTCACAGTTTTTTAAGCTATTTTTAAAGCACTTTTGAAAAGTTTGTTTTCTTAAATTTTTTATAATATTTATATAACTGTTAAATTAATTATTTACTTTATTGTTATTAATTTTTTTTATTTTGCTTAAAACCACCATAACATTCGTGTTGGTTATTGTTATTAAAATTGTTTATTCGTAGATGATTAAATGTAATTTGATGTGTTAAGCACTACACAATCAAAATTATTTTAAAGATGAGCTAGACATATGCTTACGAATTTATAGGGTGAAGAAAGAGTAATCTCTTTTGTTTTTTCTTTTTATAAAAAATTATTTTTCATTTGTTTTGTGAGATAACAACGAGTGAAAAAATATTTTTAATATGTATTATCGTTATTTTTTGCCGTTATCGTCTTTTTTTTTATTAAAAATAGTTATTTTTTATAAAAGTTTCATATATGTGGAAGATTCTTATTTAATTTTAAGAAAGTTTTGCTTTCAACTTAAAAATGAAATTTTGTTTTTACAAAAATTTTTACTTCAAATTCCGTATTTTATATTTTATAATGATTTGCTTGTTTGTTTTTAAAAAAAATGATAATTGTTCAAAATAATAGGGTTTTATTTGTTTTATACCGAGACAGTATAATTAAATATATAGTTAGTTTGAAAGATTATAATAGAAAGTAAAAGTTCTATATTTGACCGTGCCAAATCTTAAATACATGTAGTAAACTGAAATTTTTATTTTTTTAAATTTCTTTTTTATATGAAAAAAACTTTTTTTTTTTTTGTTTGAAATAACGCATAATTAGCTTTTGCATTTGTATTTGCTAAATTCAATGCGAATTAAAAAAAACCGAAGTAATATCTATCGAGATATTTTTGCAAATATATAGCGTAAAGTATAATTTTAACCGTTAAATTGAGAGCATTTAAAAAATAAAACAATTTCAAGTTTTAAATATTTTCTAATAAAATTGTTTATAACATTCTTGCATTTGACCAATACGATCAACCTAAAAAGAAATTTTCTTTATAATATATTTTGATATATCTCCTAAAATTTTTTAAAGCCTCAAAAAATATAATTTGTAACTATTAGTAGAAAATAATAATTATTTTTTTAAACTAAAATTCTGTTCCTCTGTCTTAGATCAACTAACTTCCTTATATGTCATAGCTACCGCACTAATTTCATATACAACAGCTTTTATTTATATCACAATTATTGTCAAATTCTGACGTGTTTGTCCAATTTGTTTTCATTCGTATTTTTCTTATTAAACGGGGTGGAAAGTATTCCGGATTGAGGAAAAGATATAGGAGTAAACTATCCGAATTATCCACAGAAATATTAGCATATACAAAAATTTAAAGTATTTTTAATTTATATAAAAATTTATAAAATAGTAGTCACGCAAAAGTTAGATCATTAAGTTCGAAAATATTGGTTCTAATAAAAGAGAAAGTGAAAAAAAATACAATATATGTGAAAATTTTTTTTGAAGAGTAAAAAATAGCGGAAAAGAATGAAAAAAGTGTCTCGCCTTAGTGAAAATGTAATAGGTGGAGTTGTGTGAGTGCGTGTTGGTGTGTATGTTTTTTTTAACAAAGAGAATAGAAAAGCAAATAAGAAAAAATAATCAAGATTTTGAAAAGTGAAGTTTTCATTAGAAAAGTGATTAATTAACCTTTACGAAAATGGGTACCACAAGACCAGTAACTGTAAATAAATCAGAAGATACAAGTAATGTAAAAGACGCTGTATTGGATAGCTCCAATCCAGACACGAAATCCAATACTAATGCAGCAGAAAGAGCGACAACTGTGACTAGTATAACAATAATAGGAACAACATCAGTTTCTCCAAATAACATTAGCAACAACACCCACATCACTAATGCCGAAACTGAGTGTAATAGTTCATTTAACGATGAGACGGCACAAAACATAAAGTTATTACCCAAAGCATCACCACCTCCACAAGTTGTTATCATACCAGCTAATGAAGCTTCCACAGTGGCGGCAAATACTGCCAAGAAAATACGTCGTGCATTTTCTATGCCACGAAATCCTTTTCGCTGGTCTCATAAACTGAAAACCTCAGCCGGTAACACAAGCACTGATAAAAAAAGCGCCGAAAGAGCTAATGACTCGTTTGGTGGAGTTGTAAAAGGCGGTGCGAATGGAATTTCAGGGTTATCTTCCATAACCAAATCCTACACACTGTCTTCTTGTGTAGGTGGCAAAAGAGAAAGAGCCGAAAGTTTTGTATCCCTTAGTAGTAATGATGAAAACTGTGCTGCTGCCACAAACAGTGCCAACACAACCACCACTTCTACACACAATAAGGATCCACAACAAACGCAGCTATGCTCGCAGTCACAGAAAGGTGAAAAAGAAAAACCTAGAAGCATTGTAAGTAACAGCTCAAACAAGAAGTTTACTACAAAATCCAATACTATTAATGGGGTTTCGAGCCTGTCAAATTCTTCAACCTTGCCGACCGGTACATCATTATTCTCAACTTTGCCGGCCGGTTCTACTAGCAGCAATGGCGCTGGAAGTAACAATTATCGTGTTTTTAGACGTTCTTCATTTCGTAAATTTTTAAATCGTATTGCACAGCATATGACAGTTTCGGTAAGTTACAAAAATAATATTTTTTTTTGTTTTGTAATAATAAATATGTATAAAAAATTTTAACAACCTGTAAAAAAAAACTTAATACATACCTATGTACATACGTAAATTAATCAAATGGTTTTTTGCATACCTATCATTAGTTAAGATGTAGGTATACAAGTATGTACATATTTAAATGTATATGTTTATATACCTATGTAGGTATATCTGCTTATTTACTTACTGTTTATTTAGTCATTAGCAGGACAAGTTTTAATGTTCACAAAAATGAAGAAAAAAAATTTTAATTTTAAACATTTCAATTCATTTTTTTTTAATACAGTGAACTCGCGGTAATGTGCACTTCAAATATAGTGAACTATCCAGTATTGTGAACAAATTTTTTTTATATTAACACTCTCAATAGTGAACAAATTTTAATGGCTCTAAATAGTGAACCAAAGTTTTAGCAATTTTTGTTTATTTTCTAATGTTGGGAATCCCCTGATTGAATAAAAAATGAAAACCATACCTACATACATATTTATATGCATACATATTTTGAGTTTTGTTAATGAAGGTCTGTCATGGAAAACACTTGAGCTTAATATTTTTTCGTACATATGTACCTATACCTACATATATTAAAAAGATACCTAAGAATAACCGAAAGTTTTTAACCATCAATGAAATTCTGCAATTTTTGGAAAAAGGATCAAGTGTTACAGTACTAAGTAAGGTTTTATTTGCTGCATAAAATGCTTTTTAAAATCATCTACACCATTTTTCATTGAAATTGAGAAATTTGCAAATGAAATTGAGAATTTCAA
>NDXZ01041328.1:0-15505 GCA_003055125.1 Paykullia maculata | reverse complement strand
TTTTTTGCATACAAACGATTGTCACCCTAATGTACATATATATGTATGTGTACATATATTGAGATTAAATCAAACAATAGTTTCTTATAAGTTAAAATATGTTTATAAAATTCTCATCGTACCAGTGATGCCAACTTTATACAAGCAAAATCTGCCTAAGGAAGAATCTAATCTAAATCTGCTGTCATTAGTTTTCTAATGGCTATGGTTTAGCTAATGATATTTTATTCACAGCTTTTAGTTTATTATTAGTTTAGCCACCATTGGTTGACTGTTAATTGGGCAACAGTTAATACGCTTAAAAATATGCTATAGCAATGTTGTATGTACCAATATTAAAATTTAATAATTTGTAGTTAAACAAAGCACTATGAATATGAAGTATTAGTTAAACAATAGGTACCATTTTAATTTACAAATGGTTAGCTAATGACTGTAAATCTCGCCCCTTTCTAATAATAATTAATAATAGGTACGGAAAACCACGGGAATACTAAAAACCAAAAATTCTAACCCGGAAAATCATAAACATCATTGACTACAAGTTGTTTGCCAAGCACTCATTTACTTAATATTATTTATTTTATAATTGATTGCTTAACAATTTTTCCTAATTACGCAAAAAAAATTTTTGATTACTTTTTGCAATAAGAAGATGAATATGCTTCTCTTTTTTAAAATCGATCTTATTTACCCAATCGTGGAATACGAATACAGTTTTGGGTAAAATTGGTAATCCCCGGAGTTCCAAAGTTGAATACGAGGTCTCACCTATTATGTAATTTAAAAGTGCCAATTCAGTGTTACAAAATTATTCAACAAAATTATTTTAGTCTTTTAGATGAACGTGACATTTTTTTCATTAATTTAGAAAAAGCTGTTTATGTGATGCGTCGTCGCACAGTGGCTGAAAATTGTTTTTTATTGGCCAAAAATCTGTAACTTTTGAACTTTTTGATAGAAATATTTCTTTTCCTGGAGAGAAGATTTTTTTAAGGGGTTTCTTCAGTGTTAATTTTATTAAAATTGGTTTAGCAGTTGTTGAGAAATTGGTCAAAGTTGAGCTTTTGATGATTTTTAGCATTTAGTATGAAAATGCTAGTGATTGAGATTGAAAATTATGGTATTTTTTTTTTATTAAAAAAGGGGAATATTTTTCAGTCTGCTGTTTTAAGAACTTTTTAATCTACATACTTGTTAAATTTCATTATTATATTTTTATTCATGTCAGATTAATAAAATGGCAAACCTTAAAATTATTATTGTCCGTCTGTTGAAATCAAGTTTTCTCAGCCCTTCGATATCCCACTGATATCTCACTAATATAACAAAAATTGCAACCCATTATTGAAAAGAGTTTGCGATAAATCGAAATTTAATTCTGATAAAATTTACAAAAATTAAATTTTTTCTAAAATAACATAAAATATTTGTTTTCAGCAGCATGCCACACACACAATTACCAATATTTTTGAATACCTTAGTTTTAATATGTTTGTATTGAAATTTTAGAAATCGGCGATAACAAAAAATTGGATTTTTTGGCCAATGAAAAACGATTTTCAGCCACTGTGCGTCGGTTCTTGAAACCTTAACGTAACTAAAAACACAATCTATTGCAGATATTGCGAGACTAATCACTGCGGGAGATCGAAAAAAATTAACATGAAGTATTAAGATAAATTTTTTATATGGTGAATCTAACAGCTAAATTGGCATTACTGCTCTGTACATTTTATTTTTTATAGCTTTTCTCTTGTTTTTTATATCAAATAATTTTAAAAAAATTATAAAAATTTACAACAGGAGGAACCATTTAACGCTCTTTAAAAGCATAAGCATCAAGAGAAGATAATAAACGAAAATGATGATGCCAATTTGAGTTTTTCTCAGGCTAGATTAACGTCTTCTTGTTTCTTTTCTGCATTTTGGTACCCGTCGATTGAGTAGTATTTCGGATACAGCTATGACCATGTATTTGGGCAATATCTGCTAATTTATTAAGGGTAGCAGCAGGCTCTTTAGGAAAAGCTCGTACAGCACGTTAAACATGGCCTAATTATTGCATTTCTAAAAAATTCAAACAGTTATAATCAATCCCTGCATAAAAGATTCAATTCCTTGTTTAGTGAAACAAGGATACAAAAATTAGTTCTAAAAAGAAGATTTATTAAATATTTATCCATTTTATGTACGCATTTTCATTAAATACCGGATATCTGTAAGATTCTTTATTAAATGGAAGATGTGTTTTGCAAAATATGTCTATCCCTAACCATTTTTACTCGCTTATCTGTAGTTTATAAAATCTTATTTCAGTATTTGGAAATTTATTTGAAAAAATTAATTAAGAATTAAACTAAAGAAAAAAAAAAAAACAAAACTGTTTTTTGTAGTTTCTAAATAAAGATATTAATTTAATTAATGTAATAACGCAAGGGCCGCTAATTCAATTATATTACGTGAATGACACATACTTGTGTTTCACAGCTAAAACTTACCGAATTTGTAGCCAAAATTTGTAAATTTGGATTCGAGTCTTCAAGCAATTTCTGTACCATGCGCAAAAATGATTCAACAAACAAATTTAGGGTGGTTTGGGCATGACAAGCTTGGAGTAATATATCCATGGCTTCCATGGCAATTTCAACAAATCTATTAAAAATAAAAATTTTATTATTAAAAAAAAACACAATAATGAAGATAAATTTGTTGGCAAGTAATTTAAAAAAGCTATGCAGCATATGCCGCAATAACGCACCACATTAAAAATAATGAAAATAAATAAAAGAAACTTACAAAAAAGCAAAAGATGGGTAATGAAAATACTTTGATTTATGAATATGTATTTAATAATTATGAATCATGTTAAACGAAAAGCAAAATGAATGCATTTCACAGATACATACATATAAACATACATTCAAATCTACTTACTTGTAACGTTTGCGATTTATATCCTTTGTTGCTTTCTGATACAAATATTCCCCAATGCGATCCAGCTTATCGGGCGAACTGAGGGAATAAAAGGTCAGCTTTTCCATATTCGACTTAACAAGGCCATCCTCAGGTATAGCGGGAAATATATTGTCTACCAAACGTTTGTAGCGTGGCCTTAACGCTGAGCAGCAGCCGCAACAACCTAACGAAATAAAACAGGTTTGAAAACAACATGAACATGGTGGACGCGATACAGAGGGACGTGGTATTAATAGACGCATGCATTTATAGCTAAACATTATTTAGACCAAAAACCAAAAAATTAGACGCTTTGTTTTCAACTTGAGGGAAAAACAACGGGACAGTTTCCTTGAATGCATTACATTTTAATCAAATTTCGCACAAGTTAGGGCACAAGGCAACGTAACGTAACGCAATCCGTTACAATACGCTATTATTTTTTTAATTTTTATTAATTAATTTTTTTTCAATTATTTATTATGTTTATACCGAGAAAGACGTTTTAGTACTAAACAACCGTTAGCATTTCTAAAGTTATCGTAGTAGTTAGTTAGAAGATTTGGTCGGCTCTTTTTTCCATGTGTGTGTCTTGCGAACAATAACGAGCTCATCGGTTATATGAATGAATAAATACAAACATACATACGTATGTCCATGTGTAAATGAGTGTACTTTCGCACTAAAGTTTATATGTAATAATCTTTGTTCCTTAATTTCATTTCTCTAAAACATTTTGCTGAGCTTTTGTTTTCTCATACGCTCTATATATCTTTAGCGTCACGTTTAAATATTATAAACAAAATATTGTGGTACGAGTATATATGTATGTATGTATGTACACATAGTAATATTTATGCAAACAATTTAACGTAGGTCAACCCAACTTACTGTCGTAGGTTTAAAGTTTATTTACCTAAATATTTGTTGTCGTAGTCAACGACAACGTCGGCATGATTTAACATAAACAAACATTTTATTTAAAACAGTCATTGACTTTTTTCCAATGGGAAGTTTTCCAAGGATTAATTTTGAAATATTTTGTATTAAATTTGTAACTTTTGTACTTGTAAGCACATTTCAAAAGTTAATAAGTTTAAAGGTACAATGATTAAGATTTCAAAAAGCATAAGATTATTTTTAGTTAAAGCTTTTTGTAATAAAAATGTATCTTTTTGTAAAAAAAACTTACACATTTAAAAATTACTAGTTGTCGTTAGTGGTCGAAATTATATCCATATTATTTTTCTTAAGTTTTGAAAATACGTAAAGCCTACAGTACACAGCGAACTTTTACTTTTTGGCTTTAAAAACACCCAGTTATATTTCGTGTACTATCAAAATTTTACCGCATGTAGCCCCTACAACTCATTTTAAAAATGTTACCGATATGCTGAACATTTTCGTGACGTCAGAATCACATGCGCATGTTGCTTTTTACATTTCGTGTACTATAGGCTTAAGTTCAAAAAAAAAATACATTTCTAAATAAAAATATTGGCTTCTTTAATAAAGTAATTTCTTTAAACTGTTATCACATCATTCTCAAACATTTTAGAAAGGGTAGGTATTGTATGTACACCCAATCCTGTTTTTACACGGTACATACGTTCCAGGGAACACCGTGTAAAAAAATCGTGCAAAAAAAAACAGTACATATTCATAGAAATATATTTAGATAATTAAATCTTAAAGGTGGTCTAAAAGATTAATATTTTTATGGAACACAAAAACTTCATTTCTTTTTATTCAAATAGGTTACTTTTATTTTAATTTTATGATTTTAAGACAAAAAAAACCAAAAAATTATTCACACGTTTTCCTAAAAAACAGGAAAGATTTATTTTTGTTAACCGTGTTATTTCAAAATCGTGTAAAAAAAGATCGTGCAAAAACATATCGTCGCACATAGGGATATTTTGCCAATCTAGCCGGATATTTGGTCAAAAGCGAAATTTAAGAAGGAGGGGTTGATGTGGTATCGGGGGGATACCTCCCTTTACCCATAAACTTATGCTGACGATAAAAGATGCATTTGCTAAACAAAAGTATAGGAAAACTTAAAAAAAATTTTAAAAAAGGAGAATTTTTCAGATGTAGGATTACTTCTTCTTAGGAAAACTTTTTTCCCCTTGATCCGATTTTTCTTATTTTTAGGCTTTACCAGCATATGACTATAACACTTATTTCTGCCAAGTTTCATAGATCCAGGAGTACTCAAAAACTTTTTAGAAGCAATGTAAGCTAAAAAAAAGTGATGTCCGGCTAGATTGGCAAAATACCCCTACGTGCGTCGTTCATAAATTATTGTGTTCCATATGACAAAAAATGTTTTTTTGGTAAATCCATGTTAAAGTTTAGTTGTCAATTACAAAAAACTGAAACGAAAAAATGTTCGCGATCTTTTTTCAGAAAAAGTTTACTACAAACTTAATTAAAATATATAAAATATATACAAAATATAATAATATTTTCTTATTTAGAATTTTTGCTCCGCTTTTGTACTATATTCACGACTTTATACATATTGAACACAATAGCTTACGAAGCTTTTCACTAAAGTGTAGTATAGCACAAAGTCGATGTCTCATATTGCGAAAACTAAAAATGATAACAAAAAAACTGATAACACAGACCAGACGGACAGATATTAAAAAGATTGCCAAAAAATCGGTCTTATCTTAATTTTTTCTATTTTGTGGTATTGAACACAATAATTTACGAACGACGATATGTATGCGTTAAATAATAGCAATTTTCAGGCCATATCTCTCAAGTTTAAGTAGAGAAGTTCAAATTGAATACACACTTTTAACGCTTATAACTTTTTATTGTGAACATATGTAAGTATAACGCTTTTTAAGGCATATTTCTGGTTACAATAATTTGACAGAAAGGTGTTGAATTTTTTTATTTATTTATTAATTTTAAATATCTGACCCATGGTACAAACAAAATCAATA
Source organism: Paykullia maculata (assembly GCA_003055125.1). Lineage (NCBI taxonomy): Eukaryota > Metazoa > Arthropoda > Insecta > Diptera > Rhinophoridae > Paykullia > Paykullia maculata. Next base: position 9,584 of record NDXZ01041328.1, on the reverse strand, counting down.
TCATGATCCGACCTAAAAGTAAAAAAAAAATGTACAAGGATTTGTTTGACATTTTTAATAAAACTATTTTTTATTTATTATGATATTTTTAATAAAAGTATTGAATAAAAATTTTAATTTGCTTTCCTTAAAACAAATAAAACTTACAGCCAAACCTTAATCTGCGCGTTAGGTGTTGTGTAGCTGTCAAAAATTCTCAAGCCCATACAAATTGTATGAAGCAAACCGGAATACCGCGACGTCAGCGCTTTGCAGTTAGAAAATCCGATATTGACAGCGCTTAGGTTTCGTTATTGTTGAAAAGTAAAGCTATTTTAGTTATTTTTACTTCAAATCTAGCGACTTTCTCACTATTTCATTATTATTTGTTATATATTTTATTTAAACGTTGAGTTAACAATACCGTTTTTTTAGTTAGGTCACTTCATCGTCAACAATAGGCGCCAGTTAACGCAACGCTTAATGCTCTATCTACTAAATATTCGTACATACATTTAATTAAAATTTTTTTGATCGAAATCTAAAAATTATTAAAGTTAACAAAATTAATTCAAATTTTTTTTTACTTTAATTAATAGGTTTCTGTTTGAAACTCTAAATCATGTGTATGTGTATGTACATATGTTTATTTACAATCGATATAACTAACAATTTATTATCAGCATAAAAAAATGATTGAAAATGGTTTCTTCTTTATACTGATAATGTTTATTATCATTATCTCAGACCAACAATATATTGCCAGTTATTATGTGTTGTCAACCTTTGACCATAGATATGTTTGTACGTACATACATATGTATGGTTGCACTTAACAAAATTTATATTAACAGTGATATCCTTGAGTATACGACAACTGTAATTTCTAAGCTTTTAAAAACAAAAGCTTTTTTTGTTCACCTAGAAAGTTTATTGTAATTTGGCAAGGCTAATATAAAATATTCATTATCATTTGAATTTATAGATATAACTAGCGTTAGTTTTTAAACCTTATGATTAGAATATGTGTAAATAAATAAGTTTTTAGTTAATAGCAATTTTAAAAAGTGTACATTTGTTTTTTTGCAAATACACATGTCAAATTTTTAATCTATGTGTCTAAATACTTAATTATAATTTCGATTTCATACAGCTTTAATGAGTTTTATGGCTCTACGCTCTACACGGAGTTAAAGGAAATATATACAAGGTGGGCCGAAAGAAGTCATCCGGGCCAAAAGAAGTCATCCGACAGCAAATGGCGTCAAATGTTTTGACATTTGTGAACTAGACAGATGTATAATACAAGTGAACAAGCCATGGAGCGATACACTCCCCAAGAACGCGAAATAATCGTGTCTATTTTTTTGCGTAACAATTCGTCTGTCGGATGACTTCTTTTGGCCCACCTTGTACATATATATATGAATATATATAATAAGTGTGGCCCCAACTTATTAACTATTTCATTTTATAATGTTAATAGTTTACAGGTATTTCTTATAGACGTCACTAAAGCATTGCTTTTTTTCATTTGAGTTCTTTAAAACATATACTTGAAATTGTTCTTTATTTTTAAATAAATTAATTAAAAAAAAAAAATTATTTAACTAGGAGTTTAAGGTGAACGACTCAACACTTACAACACTTAAAGCTTTGCTTAAAAGCAAGATACATATATAAAAAACGAAGTCATGAAGCATTTACCAAACGTTAGGTGTTAGGTGCCTTTCCATCCTAAATAAATTAAATTTAACGGTATATGTATATCATATTACATATTGTAATGCTTATTAGAAATAGACTTGTAATTTCTATTTCAAGTTTATGTATAGGCAATAACAAATCCTTTGATAAAGTTAATGGCAAAACTTGAGTAAAAGTTTTAAATAAACGGTAAACTAGCTGACGGCAGTAAATGTTTGGATCTTAGCTCCCATCTCTGTTTTTTGCCGTTATCTTTTTCTTATTCACTCAAGCCACGTTATCCATATTTCTCTTTTTTTCAGATGCCCTTTGGTTTTTTGGGATTTTCTTACACTTAACTTCTTAATGTTGGCATTTTGTTATTGTATTTTACGTCTGAAACTCAATAAATACCGGGAAAATAAGCTCCTTAACATAACGGGTGTTAAGCAACTGTTGTAGAGATTTATTTTTAATTAAACTACATCATTTTAATCAAAGTATATAGCTTTGGCATACAATTATACTTCGTTACAAATTTTGAACCTAACTTTTTATGACTAAATGCATGCGTCACAAAACAAACTTTTTGAATACAAGTGTGACAAACAAACTATATTTTATCCTTTAAGAATGCCTTAGAAATTGCAAATGTATTACAAACCATTATAAACAATTTTTGTAGTCAGGTGGTAAATGTTACAAATGCAAAAATATGACAGTTACTAGTGCTACTGTTTTAAAAAAATACGCTGCGAAAACGATAGAAACGCTGTTGCGTAAAAACACTAAAAAATGACAAAATATTTTTATGAATTTTTTTTGTGGTTTTCCAATTTCATATTTTGTACTACTAGGCCACTATTTGCTATATTTCTTGTTTAAACACAAATTTTGTTAATATTTCTAAATTGGTTTTTATTGAACATTTTTTAAAAATTGTAAAAATATTTCAAGTTTTATAAGAAACTTTTCGATATCTTTTTTATTAGTAAAAAATTGCCTATAAATTCTTAAAAAAATTTATATTATATGATTTTTTTTTATTGTAGAAAGTATTTTTTTAATTCTTCATTTTTGAAATATTCCATTTTAAAGAAAATGTTTGTGAATTCTGATAAGAATACCTCATAAAACCACATAAGAACTTGGAAGATCGTATAAACATTTGTGGTTTGCATCTAAAAAGTTGTTTGTGGCTAAGAGGAGGTATAGTTTTGAGGGAATTTGTGAGTTTGCCAGTCAACCTAAGATTTTTGGCATTTACGCTAAAGGTTTGACTGACAAAGTTCCTATTTATTTGCCTCCAGTTAGGTACCTAGTTCTCGGAAAAGTTAATTGATTAAATTACTTTTTGTACAAATATTTTTATAACCAGTTGATTTGTGTAGGTACCTTATTATTAAACATTTAATTTGTGAATATAACAAACTACTATTAAATTAAAATACATATATATGTACATACATATATGTATAATGTCGTTGAAAGGTTGACATCGGCTAACAATTTTTTTTTCATCTAAGATAATGATGGCAAATTATTTCCTATTGCTTTAATGATGATAACCCTCATTATCTCATGACAATGAAAAGTGTTAAGTACGCGTTGTCAAACTTTGGACATCGATATACTATCCATAAAAATAGGAGAACATACCTACATTGTACATATGTATGGCTAATAATATAAAAATCTGTATGGTGTAATTTCAAAAATGCTCAGTTACATACATACATACATAAGTATATATGTACATGCATATACTTATATGTATAAAATACATTCCAGACGTGTCACCGCAACCTTTGTAACCACATCATAAATAATTAATTATCTTGAAAAACACAGTGTTTTTTTTGTACTATTATCAATTAATATACATTTTACTTATTTTTTTTTAATATAAACATACATATTTGCAAAAAAATTTACAAAAAACTTTGTTTTAAGAACATTTTGTCATTACCCCCACTTTTACCAAAATTGTTTGTTGACATTAATAAAAAAATCGATTATACTCTTACATTCACTGTTTCATTGCAAATACTTTGACTTACCCGACATTGTTGCTAGACTTTGGATCTAATATTTTGTTCAAAAAAGTATATTTTACAATAATTACAAGATTTTTTAAAAGTTTTTTAATACATTTCTGATAAATCTAACACTTTTCACTGTTGAAAAAAAATATATTAATCACAAACCCCAAATAACAACAAAAGTGCTAATATGACAACCACAAACAAAAAAGAGAGCGAATAATTGTTTTGACGTTTGCGAGAGTTACTGATTTTAACAGCTGTGTGGAAAAGTGCTGCCAAATTAATGGATACACTTTTGAGTTTTTAGTTTTTGTTGTATTTGGTAAGAATCATCGCTAAAGGCAAAAACGGTTATAATTTATAGATTTGAAGAGTGCAATTTAGATACATTTGTTCTTCTTATTTTTATTAATTTATACTTTTTTTTAATTATTTAATTAGAGCTTATTCAAGTTTATTTAAAATGTTTAAAAAAGAACACTTAATAATAAAAATTTTAATTATAAAAATGAATTAGCACCAATTTTGTTAAGAGAGTTTATAAAGATTATCTTTAAAAATTGAAATTAATTGAATTTACGTTTTATTTTCTAAAAAAAAGATTTCATAAAAAATATCGTATAAAAAAAAATTTCATAAAGAGTTTGCTTTAATTTAATAGAAAAGTTTATTATAAGAAGAAAACTTTTTTTGAAATTTTTTATAAAAATAAAAAATGTACAGAAAATGCTTTTTAAAAAAGAGAATTAATATAAAATTTTTGCTAAAGACTTTTTTAAATTTATTTAAATAAAAGAAGCTTTTTAAAAAAATTACATTTAAACTCTTTCAATAAAAAACTAAGATCTTTAATTAAAAATTTAATAAGATTTTAGTTACATTTTACTATATTAAAGACCTTTTTAATAAAGAATTTAAAATAAATTTTCTGGAAAAAGAAGTTTTTTGAACATTTTTTCACAAAAAGCGGAAAACGAAAATTTTCTGTAATTAACCTAAGAACATGATATGTTACATTATAAATGCCGCATGCGACTACAGCTATCATTTAAACATCATTTGAAAATATGTATATGTATGCATATGTATAAAAAGAAGTGTTAGTTGTTTATTTAATGAACGACAGTACTTTGTACATAATAATATCAAAAAGGAATTTTTTTGCTCCATACTTCTTAAAATGTGATTTTTTAGGTGTCAAGCTACAGGTTTTAAACTTGCTTTTCTAATAAAAAAATCAATTATAACTTTTATTCAACTGTAATAATATTGTTGTATGACATGATTTGCCACAGTTCCTTCCCTTCCAGAAATATTTTTGGTATGAAGTTGCAATAAATCTATTTTTATTGGTAATTTAACCTTTACTTTACTTCTAATAAGTAGGTAATAATAAATACTTTATTCATTTAAATAACAATGTGACACTTACACGTTGGATCTGTACACTTTTGTATAAATGTATCGAGGAATTCTGGTATCTCCCTCGGTTCCAAACACCACATTATTAAGGCCATTTTTTAACTTTATCTTTTTTTTTATTCCTTAAGTATACATTAAAAAGTACAATATGCCCACAAACTAGTAATTAAATGCAATTGTTTTTATATGTTTACATAAAACAACTTTAACATGACATTTTACGTATATTTGTTGTTAATAAAGAATCAAAAAAAAAAAAAATAAAATAAAACTAACACACACTACGAAGAAACATTTAAAAAGTTGCTAGAAAAATAACACTTCTAATAAGAGTAAATACATTTTTATTACGAAAGAACGTATGTATATTACACAACACATCTGCAGTGGGAATTCGTTTATTCATTCACTCTATTTATAAAAAAGACACAAGTTTCCGTTTCCACTTTTCAATTGGTTTCTTATATTTGTAGTTGTAGTTGTAGTTGTATTTTTTTTTTAAATGAGCATAACAAGAATGTGGAAGAACAACAAATTGCATGTGCAACCTTGAACTGTTTAATCTTTAGAGATTTTTCCAAACTCTGTTTACATTTGCACGTGTAACACTGTTTGGGTGGGTGTGTGTGTGTATGTGATTTAATATATGTAGGTTAAAGTTGAATTTAAACTTTAAACAAAACAATTTTTAATTATAGTATAGAGACAATTATAAACAGCTGATTTTGTTTGGTTGTTTTTTTTTTGTTTTCTCGTTCTTTATTTGTTAAAAATTGGTGGTTGTTTTAGTTTGAATCATTCTTGTCTTTGCTATTATTTTTCTTATTACACTTTTCTTTAATTAAAGCTTTCATTTTAAGTCTTGTATATATATTTTATCAATTTTGTTTTAGAAAAAAAATACAAACCCTATTCACACACATACATACATATGTACGTTGTAGTTGGTTTCTAAAAGGCGAATTTGGTTGTGTGTATAATGAAATATTAAGCTGTCAAATGTGACATATTTAACGGTAAAGCTTTTCTTTTACATTACTTCTTTTTTTTTTTGCAAAACTATTACTTATTTTAGATTTTTAATATATAAATTAATTACAGTTTTTTTTATACATAATTTATTTAACACTTTGCACATCAGTTAATAAATGCTTTTTTGATATATTCAATAACAATTTTGTTACTTTATATAATATATTCATATAATCTTATATACTTTTTTCTTTTTTTTATTATTAATTTTTTTTAAAATATTTTTGCACTGTTTTTGTTACTATTTTATTCCTATTTTACTATTTTAATTAACCATCTTTCTTTAACTTAATACACATTTTCCCAAAATAAAATTTATTATCCTTTTTGTCATTACTACATGTTTACTTAAATAATATCTACAAACAACTAACTGTATGACAAATTATAAAAGCTTTGTGGGTCTTTTAAGGTTTCAAAAGCTTTTTAGAGGTGGTTAAAAAGCTCTTTAAAAATGCATTAAAAGATATATTCTTTCATAAATTTGTACATACAGTGGATGAGATTTAATTAGGTTTTAGTAGAGGGCGTTAAAGTACATATACAAAAAAAGATTTTTACTACTTTGTTTATTGACTATAAAGCGATGGTGACGTAAAGCCGACTTAAACAAAAAAAACTGTGCCAAATATTTTTGGAGTTAAAGTATTAATAAAATTTTTTTCTAACGCATTTAAATAAATCGTACTCCAGCTTTCTTTTATAAAAAAAACTTTTTTTTTAAGTTTGATTGCTTTTTTTATTATTTTTCTAACCTTTTATTTTCAATGAATCACCATTTTTGTCAAATCTATTTTTTTGGTAATAAAATAATTTAACATTTCGTGTTTTATTTTTAAAGTTAAGGAGAAGTTTTGTTGATGTAAATTTCTTTTTTTTCTAAAGTGTGACATTATTTTAAGTGATTTTGCAGAGTTCTATTAGTTTTTTGGTACCAAATAAAGTAAAATTTCTTTCAATAGATTTAGATAAGTTTTTAACTTTAATACTACCATAGAACAAACAGTTTACTTAAAAAACTATATTTTCCATGTTTTTTTATGATTTAAATTAAAATAAAAATTCTTAAAATTCAGTGGATATCTTTTAAAGTTTTGATTTAAAGCTTGATAAGATGTTGTAAATTTTTTTTGATATTTTTAAAATATAAAAAAGATATTAATTGATATTTTATTACTCATAAAAACAGAGATTTGTCAGTGGATAATTTAGAAAGAAATATATCTGTCATATTAATTAATTATGTGTCAAAATGATTTAAATCATCTGTGAAAGAGATTTCTGTCAATTTGATTGTCAAAATGTTTAATCTGTGGTCAAAATATTAACAAAAGGTTTGTAAAATAATTTCGCCAAATTTATATATGGAAGTAAATAAATACACCGTGCAACAGTTATTTAAACATTTAAAGAAAAATTTATGTTTTCTTGAAGCTTAAACACATAAACGTAATTACATCCAGCCTCCCTTTTTATTAAGTACAAAGTTTAGAAAGTTATTGTCAGTCAAGCCAGACCATATTAAACCCTACACCACAATATAATATATATACAAACATATGTATGCAAGTACACATGTATAAAGATATAAAACAACAAAACTAGTTTTGCTGACATTTCGGATATAAGTCAGTCCAAATTTTCATATAAACTAGTTTAGGTAATTTCTAGCATTACTCCTTATTAGGGTTGGACAAAAACTATCGATATATCAATATATCGGTATTTTTTTAATATTGATCGATATATTTCGTCGATATTTTATATCAATAATTTTTCTTGCAATTTTATTTCGATATTTTTAAACTTTTAAAGTCTCGAATTGACTATTATAATGCTTGTATTAACAGTTACGGCGCATTTAATTTGGTTCCATTTAAAGTATTTGCAAGTCTACAGCAGCGGATTTTATTCACGCCCGTAACTTCCAAGTGTGAAAATTAAAAGTTTTTATATATAGTTCAGTAGTAGGGGTGTATTCAGCGTTATCCGATCTTATTGTGCATAACTTGTGGATAATGTTTTGATTACGTTGATTTGTATTTTTAACAAAGCATTAACCATGTGAATATCCCTACAAGAAATGGATGACCAAAACTAATACAAACACAATATTCTAACTAACACATTTGCAACAATTTTGTATTCAATTGTTGCTACCGAGATTGCCACTGTTGTGCTTTTCCTACAAAGCTTAAAGTTTTAAAAACAGCTAGAAAAAGGTTTCATAAACTAAATCCGTTTTAAAAATCTAGCTAAATTTGAATTAAAATTTGGTTAGTTTTATGGAATTTTGGTAATTTGAAAATGATAGCAAAAAATTGTTGTTAATGGTTACGCTGGCATAAAATGTACACACAAGTTTCCATCATTTTTTTCATATTGCCTTTAAGAAACTGATAGAAACTTTGATGGATATATCCATCAGCAGTAACGGTCATATGACCGTCACTGTTCTTGTGGGGCTGTGTGTGTCCAGCATTTCACGCCTGTTCTTTCTGAAGTCGTCCTAAGATATTTAGTTTGTCAGTGTCTTCGAAAATAGTTGCTTCAGCGGTAAGTCTGACAGTTCCCGATAGTAGGAGCTGTTTTACAGGTAAACACATTAAATAGAGGTTAATCCTTATATTATTATCTAATAATTACTGGTTCAATTATATTTTTGCAGCGCCTTACTTCGTAGTTTAACCAAAATATAGTAAAATATTACTTTTTGTTACATAAAGTTCGTTTTTCTTGTATTATATGAATTTACGAAAAAGTGGAAAAAAAGAAAAATGAAAAAGAGACTGAGAGAATCATACTGCTCACAGGAATTCAGTCATTTGGACAAACTTCCTTAATGCTACCCACCCTACATCTCTTAGGTGAGCCCCGTCCGGTATAGTGTCCGACGCAAAACATTGTGTCTTTGCATCTGCAAAAGCAGGGCAGTGGCATAGGAAGTGTTCCATCGTTTCGATGTCCTCCCAGCATGCCCTGCAGTCGCTATTCCCCCCCACTTTTATCCGGTGAAAATGTGCTCGCAAGTTGGAGTGTCCTGTCAGTACACCATCAACCTACTCAATACCGGTTTCCTCAAAATCAGGATCTCCCTTGTCCTATCCCCCTCAGGGTCGCCCCATAGAACTTTAGTTATTCCTTCAACTGTTTCAATTCTCCATAGTTCCTTATAGGCTTTTTACGCCCTATTTTGCAACTCTGCCTTTGTTGCTACGAAGGGTTTCGAGTTCTCTAGGTTCACTGCCCGAAGTTTTCCATCCCTAGTCGCCAGAATATGTGCCCGTTCATTCCCGATTACAAAGTGGCCAGGTACCCAAATGATCACAAAACATTAACTTATTTGTTGCAAATTTTATGTGCCTCTCAATTAGGGTTTTTTAGGGAATTTCATTAATATTATTTCCCGCTTTCCCGGAA
>NDXZ01041327.1:0-21831 GCA_003055125.1 Paykullia maculata | reverse complement strand
TTAAGTTTAATAATTCTGCAATTTTAAGGAGGATTTTTGTTTTTTATTTAAAAACTTCTTAGTGGTGGTAGTTGGTATATATTTTTCTAATATTTTTTTTTATGTTTTGTATTTTAATATATAGAGACTTAACATGAAATATATATTTATATATAATATTTATAAACTATTCAAGAATAACAACAATTTTAATATATTTTTTCTATGTGTTAATTTTTTTTTATTATTTTAATTTATTATATGATTTTACATAATTTTTAATTGGAAATATGTTTTTTTATTATTGAAATTACTTTGTTATTATTAGTTATATTGATATTATTTAATTATCTTTTTTAGACTGAGCTTTTTTGTAGTTTTATTTTTTCATTAATTACTTTTTATGGCATTTTTTCTTCTAAGTGCTGTTTTTTTTTACTTTTATTATTATTTCCTATTCATTTTTTGGCTGTTTAAAATATATATTTTATGAAGGTAAGAATTCACTTAGTTTTGTGTATAAAATAAATATCAAACAAAAAAATATTTTGTATTTTCCTTTTGTATGTGATGTTGGTTTTGTTTTGTTTTTTATTTTATTTTATTTGTTTTTAATAAAATTAAGTTCTTTATTTGTTGATGGTTGTTGCTGTAAATAAATTGTTTTTTCTTTAAACGGTGGTTTCAATTTGTTAATTGCTTTTTTTGTTTTAACCTTTTAGTGTTTTGTTATAGTTATTTCTACTTAAATCTTTTAAATTATTTTTTTTTAAATATACACCTATAGATTTCAATATGTATGTATGTATATCTGTATTTGTTTTAAATTTTATTGAATTTTTATTTTTCTACTAGTTTGTTTTTATTTACTTAATTTTGATTTTAGGCTGTTGTCCTTTGTAGGTTTTAATACTTGTATGCAGTTGTTTTGTGTGAAGTTTTTTCTTTCAATATTTCTAATATTTAAATAAGTTCTCTTTGCTGTTTTAGATAGATATAATAAATGTTCATGCTACGTAGCTTGTACATACGTAATATTTATTTCTTTTGTCTAAAGAAATTATCTTTAACAACCAGTAGTATGTATTTATTGAAATTTAGTAAATAGTTTTTATACAGCTCTTTATGATATTATTTTGTTTTTAGGGTAAACAATTCAAGGCAAATACTTGGGCTTAAAAGTTAAAGTTTATAAAAAAAAATATTTATTAAATTTGTGTGTAATTTTAAAACTTTTACATGAATGCTTCTGTTTTTTTTTAATTCAATTTATATAAATAATCGTAAGTAAATGAAAATATAAGTCAAGTTTAGAAGTTATTTTATAAATCTGGCAACTTTCTTAAGCCAAACTAAAATGTTTCTTCACTTTAAGAGATGTGTAATTATATTTATGTTAGGACTTATTGGGTACTATTTTAGAACTACAATTCCAAAAATAAAAACATTATTTTTTTTAATGCACTTGAATGTTTTTATTCAATATATTAGAATTTGCTTATAAAAATAGTGAATTTCTAAAAACGCAAGGAGCTATGTTCACTAAGTGAAATCTGAGCTAATAAATCAAGAATATAAGTTATATTATTTAAATAGTTCAAAATTGTCTTAAATTTTTTTTTATATAAATTAAATAAATTAAATTTAGAATATTACACTTGAAGTGTCAATCAGTTGAAGTAAAAGTAATTTTAATGTCAATATTAAATGTGAAATTCTTATAGAAATGTAAGTAATTAATTTTTCTTGTTTCTTTCAGATACAAATTTTAGAGGTAAGTTCAAACACTTGCTTAATCTAAACACCTTTATTCTTAACATAACGTTATCCTTAGTTTGGTAAGCAAATATATCATATATTTGCCACCTTTTTAAATTGTTTTTTTAATTGTTGCCAGAAGTTTTTTATTTTAAATACAATGAAATATTCTAAAAAAAAATTATTAACAATTTTTTCTATTTATTTTTTGTTATTGCTGTTAAATTTCCATTTCAAAAATATTTTAAGAAAAAAACCATATTTTTTTTTTAAGTATAGTTTCAAAATTTGTCTAGAAATTGAATAATTTTAGTTTCGTCTGTTTAAAAATTATCAATTTTGCCAAATTGAAGTTCTGTTAGCTGCTGTTAGCATATTTTTATTAGTTTTGCAAATCGTTTAAAATATTTTAAAAAGATTTTTTTGTGATTGCTAAAAATCAATCTAATAATTCTTTTGTTATTTATAAATAATTCAATATAATATAGGAAAATTTAAATAGTTTTTAAGCTTGAGGTAAAATTTTGAAAAATTCTTATTTGTTAGAAAGTATATTAATGAATTCCTTTTGTGCGGTACATTTAAAAAACATAAAGCATTAAAGAAGAAAATTTATCAAATCGTATCTTATTTTAAAAGTCATAATAAAAAGGCACAAAAATCATCATTCTGGCAACGCTATTATGGTTTAAATTTGTATATAATTCAACAGGTTTTTTTTACTTTAATTTAAAAAACTCTCCGTCTTTGTTTAAAAGAGAGATTTTTGTTGTTGAATTTTTTTTTATTTACATTTTAAACAGAAAGAAAATTTGTAATATGTCCTGAATTGCTTTGGTGTTATTTTAAACATTCTGTAAGGCATGTCTTTTTATATTCATATGTATACATACATATGTATAGTGTTAAGTATGTATGCATATCTCTACTCCTTTGTACAAGTATATAAATTATTTGAAAAAGTATAAAATTCTTTACAAAAAATCAATGCTTTCAATATTTTTCTTATTTTGCTTAGTAAAAGACACTTTAAAAACTATTTTCACTAAAAAAAAACAGAAAAAAAACTAAAATATTTTTGAAAACACAAGCAATTTTCCTGTTCGTTATTAATTACAACTTAAGTTGTTTTTACTTTTATTTAGTTGTTGTTTTTATTTAGTTAAGTTGTTGTTTTTTTAATTACAGTATTATAAATTTTAAATATATTTATTCAGTTAACAACATCAATGCAAGCAAATAACCTTTATATATGTATGTTAGTATACTTATATTTATATATTTCTTTTTTTTTTGTATTTTTTTTAAATTTTTTAATTTTTTTATGTTATTTTTATTTTTATTTTTTTTTTGTAAATTTTTCTTTGAAATAGGATAAACTTTATCTTAGATAATTTTTTTTATTGATAAATATGTAATAATTTTTTTTTTATTAAGAAATTTATTTGCGCCTTTATTTTTTCTGTAGTAATTGAATAGAATTTAATATTTCATTTAAATAGACACCAACAACAAATATATATTTATATGTATGTATGTATTTTTTTTTAAATAATATGTGTGTGATTTTTTTTTTCTCTGTTGTTTTAATACTACATCATAATTAAGTTGTTAATAATGTTTTTTTTTTATTTAGTGTTTTTGCTAATTAATAACTTCTTGTCGTAAAATGAAAACTTCAAGTTTGTTAAAAAAAAAACTCGTAGCATACTTTTGGGGCTCTGTTGTAAAGCATGTACGACATAATGATGTTAATTATGAGATTTTCTTTATTCTTTAAAGAGAAATTTTCATTTTACAATTTCTTTTGTTGGTTGTCTTCTATCTATATTTTGTTTAACTTGTGTTTGTCATTTCTTTTGGAATATAAAAAAAAAAAAAAATAGTTTTTAATATGCCTTAAACTAAGCAATATTTTTTTTTACGTTTCCTAAAATATAGACATTTTTTTAAATGGTATTTAAGATCTGTTTTAAACTTTAACTCTTAAGCTTTAGTTTTGCAACAAAAATATGTTTAAATAGAGTAAAATTAAAAATTACAATTCCTTTTGAGAATTTTAGTTAAATTTGTTTTAGGTAAATTAAATAATTAAATATTTAAAATTGTTGGGATTTAAATATTTGTAATAATTTTTAAATCTGTCTACATTAAGCAACTTATTTAAAAGAAGCAAAATGAAAGAGAAATATTTTTGTTTCCATTTTCTATTTCTCTTATAAACTAAGACTTTCGGCAAGAAACATTGCTCAGTCTCAACTCATGTTTTGATTTATTTTGTTTTTAGAGCTTGAGGCTTAAACATAAGCTTATAAATAAAATAAAAAGTGTTGATGTATTTTTTTTTTAATTTTTTTTTTGTTATACCCGTTTAAATTGCTTATCTGTATGTTAATAATTTTGATGTTTCCAAGGGTTCATTTAGTTGAATTCAATTGTAAGGAAAGTATTTAAACAAAAAACTCAATTAATTTTAAAAATTTTTTAATATATTTTTAAATTAAATTTAATTAATTTTTCAAATAACTTTGTTAATTTAAATGAAATTTTTTCATTTTTATTCTTAAAGTTTATTGAACTTTCAAATTGCAATCTTGAATTTTCAAACTGTTATACAGCTCTGAAATTTAAATAAAAATATATCTTGTTCAAAAACAAAACAAACAAAAAATTTAATAAAATAAATTAGAAAAAATTATTTTTAGAAATTTCTTTTTTTTTCAATAATTTTATAACAGTTTAACTAAACTCTTTAATACATTCGAAGAAAAAAATTATATAAGTTCTTGTTATAAGAACAGTTATATATTTTTTTTAAATAAAAGAATTATATTTCAAACCGTATGATAAAGAATTATTCCTACAATAAACAAGAAGTAAAAAAAATTGTTAAGAAAAATTATTTTTATTCTAGGAATTATGTTTACAATTTTTTATTCTTTGGTTTTACTCAGCCATTATAATTTGTTGAATTATTTGTATTATTATTTATTATTTACTTAGCTCACTCAGTATTATATTTTAATATTTGTTAATTTAGTTTTTTTTATAGTTCTTTTTTATTTATTAAACTAGTTTGCTCTATTTCAAAAGTGTATTTACTAATAGTTTTTCTTCAAAATTTATATAATGTAACATTTTTTTTTTTAATTCTAAATTTTTCAACATCACACATTCAACTATTTCGTTTATTTTGAGGAGATTTTAAGGTCAAAACAAAATATAAAGTCTCTTGTCTTACAAAATCAAAACAATATTATAAAAAATTAAAATAAATTATAAATATTTAACGTATTATAAGTTTTTTATCCCTAACTTAGGCAATATTTTTTTTAGTTTGGAGTTTCCTAAAATTATACTTCATTTTTATTCATTTTTTTAAGACTTAAAGGGCACAATAAAATAAACAGATTAATTTAAGGATTTAAGATTAATTCCAAGACCATTGTTAAGTGTTTTTTTTTTCTTTGTGCCATTTAAGCAATGACTTTCTTTTTCATATATTTTCTTAATAAAAAGTAGAATATTTTGGACGAAACAAAAAGTTTGCAGGTTTTGTTCATAATTCTGAACTGAAGATTTCACTTTTATAGTTTTGTAATGACCTTTAAATCCATTCTTCCTTTACAATCTTGACCAAAATTTGTTTGTCACTTGCTATAAATTAATTGCTAAGTTTAAGCTTTTTTTTATAAATTGTTGTCTATATATTTTATTATCATTATTATTTTTTGCTTATTTTTTTTATATTATTTTTTTTTTTTTGTTATATAAACCTAAGAGTTTCTTGTGCTTTCAGTTAGTTTGTTTTAAGCATAAATAAGTGGTTTTTGTCATTTTTTCAAAGTTTTACGTTTAAGTAGTTTATTGACCACACTACGAAAAAGGTTGGGTTTTATTCATAAATACCCGAGGGTGGCATAGGTTTTGGTAAAAGTGCCATCACTGGTGGTAACATTTCTAAAAATACAAAATAGAGGGATAGGAAAATTAAATCATTTAAATGTTTACAAATTTAACATTAAACAATTAAGAAAAAATTACACATTTGAAATAAAAATGTTCAAATTCGTAACGTTTTTTTAAACCTATGACTTACTCATCTTCCCATGGACAAACAGTTGTGATATCAGACTCAGTTTTAGCACCACTTTCAGTACCATCACCGCCAACGGCTCCGCCAACTGCTTCTGTAGCCACCGCAGAACGTGTTGCGCCAGCTGTCGATGTGCTTGCTCTATCCTTTTCCTCAGCTGAAATGGATTTTTTGGATTCGACATGACGTTTTTTACGCTTCTTTTTAACTTCCTCGGTGGAGCATTTCGCTATGCTACAAACAGGCGATTTGGCATACTTTTCAGCTGGTGGACTCCCTTGGGGCTTAAATTCTTCACTATAATCATCATCTACCGTATCAGCATCCATTTCTGCAAGCGGGGCCATGGAAGGTGCTGGTGTAGGAGCAGGTGGTATATACCCCACGTTTGATTCAGAATCGGCAATATCGTAATCATCTTTATCATCATCGCCAAATTGCAGGCCCTCCTGATATTCATCAGTGGTGGGTGAAAGTTCTTCATGGGTACTATAGGCATCTGCTGGTTTAGTTAAAAATGTCGAATTTTCATCACCCTCCTCTTCTTCTTCTTTATCGTGTTTTTTCTTACCCAATAATTCCTGTTGTTTAGAAAAGGAACTTGGTCTTTCGGTAAGAGTGATTTCCATTTCAGTTTCAGGACTTTCTTTGGCAGAAATGGCGACTTCTGTGGAAGAACTTTTTGATAGGGCATCCCTAGTAGCCTCATTTACATCCTCACTAAGCATAGTCTCATCAATATCAGCTGCAGTCTCTACATGTTGAACCTCTACCTCCTCTTCAATTTGTATGGTAGGTGGTGAGGCTTCTACCTCCTCTTGACTTTCGCACAATTTTTGATAGCCCGACCTAGATTCAATCAATTCAATTTGTACTTCCTGAATTTCAGAATCTATTTCTGCCTCTAGATCTGCCTCTGTAGTGGCATTATTATCATCAGCTTCATTAGCCATTGAAGA
Organism: Paykullia maculata; assembly: GCA_003055125.1. NCBI lineage: Eukaryota > Metazoa > Arthropoda > Insecta > Diptera > Rhinophoridae > Paykullia > Paykullia maculata. Next base: position 15,039 of record NDXZ01041327.1, on the reverse strand, counting down.
CTCGCTAGCTGAACTTTCCTTGGGACTCTCACCCTCCAATTGTATTGGTTGTGTTTGAGTTTCGGTTGTTACTAGAATTTGCTCTTTGTCCAATGGGGGTGGTGGTGGTGTAACTTTGGTAATTAGAGGTGGTGTTGGTGTTGGGTTTGGTGTCGGTAGTACTGGCAGTTCTGAGGCCGAAGATTCACTATTACGTCCCGACAAAGAAAGCCTATTTAATTCCTCTTCCACTTCAGCATCAGAGGAAGAAGGAGGATCTTTAGTAACAGTACTGGTGGTAGTCATAACATTGCCCAAGGCTGCAACAGCGGCTGTCGCATATTGAGCTCCTTGCAAAGGAGCAAATAAAGCTGGAAAGGCGCCATGTTTTAAGCCCACCGTAGGTGATAGGGTAGTTGAAGTTTTGAGAGTAGTGGACTGTCGTCCAGCCGGAGTCTCTGAGATGCGCCTGTAATTAAAGCAACAAAAGTTTCATTAAATATATCTATTTTTATTTTAAAAAAAAAATTTATTTTAATTTATTTTACCCCGGTGTAAAAGACACTGAGGCCCTTCGTTGTTCTGTGAAATTTGGTATTAAACGTTTCATGCCAGCTTCACCACTATCAACGGTATTTTGATGACGTATAACTAAATTACGTTGTAGGCGTTCCGAAACGTCTGTATTATCCGAAGAAGTACTTTTGAGTGAAGAATTATAAAATTATTTTTATTATACGAATTAAAAGGTTTAAAAAGTAATTTACCTTGTAAGTCTTTGTGTATTGGTTTTTTGGACTGGCGCTGATTCGTCCTCTTGCTCCCAGGGACATACCGATAATTGCACTGGTGTTGTTGGTTTTCCTGGCTTGGGAGCTTGTGTGGTTGGTGGCACATCGTCTGGTATATCCCAAGGGCAGACAGCACTACTACCACTCATTTCCACTGTAGTCTCTAAACGAGCTTTCAGCTTAGAAGTTTCTCTGTTGTGTTTGGTTTGGTAAAAAAAATATAAATTTTTTTAATATTTGTTTGCAATAACAAAGTGGACATTGAGTTGGAAATTTAAAACATAAATAGATTTTTATTTAACAACATTTAATTTATTAACAAACATTTGAAATCAATGTTGTGTCGTTTTTTCTAAGTATTTGCAAGATATTTGTCATGTCTATTTAGTATTATTAGTTTATATAAAGGGTTCTTTAAGTAGGTTGGCATTGCTGTAACACAAGCTGTGTGTGAAGCATGTACTAATCACACTTTTTTTTATTTAAAAGGCGGCAATTTGTTAAGCACGGCTTTAGAATGCATTATAAGGCAACTTTTAGCAAAGCTAAATCGCACAGTTTAGTTTATCAATTTACTGGACCTTAGCGAGAATTAGAATTGATCTCTCATGTAATTTTTAAGAAGTCCGAACGAACGATGTTGTTATCAAAATAGTATTTTTTATGCATGAATATTTTTTTGATAAATTTTTCTGCATAACTGTCATCCCATATTTTATTTGTCAACATGGGTTTTCAATCTAAAACGTTCTTCTTTTCCAAAGCCACCAAAGGCGACTACAGGCAGCGCAAACATCAATGCTTTTCCAAGTAGGGTATTGAACCCTATTGACAGGCAAATTGTTTGACTAGAAAATCCAGCCAGCAAAATCCCCAACGCAAGTCTGTGCGAACGATGTGGCAATGGTTGGTATAGGCAACAGAAATGCTTATGAAAAGCTACCGAAAATACAAAAAGTGACAGCATTAGAAACAAAACAATCAAAGGTGTTAAAAAAGAATTTACTGCACAAAAATTTATTTAAAAATGCTTAGAAGTCCCGAGGCAAAGTTTGTTAAACTAAAGACCGCAGAGTGTCACACCGTCTGGTGTTGTTTTTTTTTTTTGTACGGGTATTACCTGATTGTTAATAAGACTGATTTAAATAATTTAGCTTTATGTTTGCGACATGCTGCTCACACTATTATACTGAGTACTACAACATGTCAAAAACTAAAAAATAAAATGAGAAAGTATAATAGTGGGAAGACAATATGTAATAAATGTCAAAAAACACGTACAGAAGTTTGACAGTCGTATGGCTCCCACTATTTTAATAAATTTTTTTTTAAACACATATGATTTTTCATTGTTTCAGGGTTGTGTTTCTTTTCCTTTTATTTGAAGTGGGATAGTGTAGACAAAAAATGTAATGAGAACATTTCCTACCTGACTGTTTGATAATCAGAACAAAACTCATTTTATTTTGCTTTTACAAAATCCAATGAAAATCTTACGACTTGTATAATAGTGTTAAGCTGCCTTAAATTGTGTAAACAGGGACAGTGATTTGATATTAGGGTCTTAACGAAAAGCCTGCCAACACCGACCTGTTGTTATTAGAAAGCCCTTTATATATTATCTAAGTATGTGTGTATGCATGCATGTATGTATTTTTGTATGTGTATTCTATAATTCTATATAATTCAACTATCTGCCAAATTAGAAACACAACATTGAATTCAATTAGATATTTTGTATGTCATTCATTTAGTCGTTCATTGGGAAAGTTTGACATAAATTAGAAAACATTTTTAAAAAGACTTGAAAGATTTTAAGAAAGAAAAAGTAATAGTCTATTTAATTTTTTTTTTCATTAAATAAGGACATTGGAAAGTATCACTGATTATCCCCAATTGGATGGATATACATAGAAATAAGTTCGATTTTGTCAACCTTTTAAAAACAGTTATCACAAGTTTTTAGCAAAAAGTAAAAAATTGTTTAAAATATAGAAAAACTATAAAACACACACATTAAAAGAAAATTTTAAATGGAAGTAGTAAGTTGAAAATATTTGTGGAATCGAAAAGAGTGGTAGAGTTTCATAGCAACACACGCAAACAGAATAAATGAAGATAAGAAATGAACTAAAAACATATATGAAACATATCGTCACAGAAAATGCAAAATGCTCCATCTAATATTTTAAACATTTTACAGAAGAAGCAACAAATTTGTTTATATTAATAATCGCATTTGAAGATAAGACATTTTTATTATGTTAATAAAATCGTTGTCCATTGCCGGACAATTTTTAAATTTTGCGAGATGACGTATTTTGATCTAAGAGACATATATTATAAAAACTCAAGTTTTAATTTTTTGTTAGATAGGCCGTTTTGCATTTTCTGTGACGATATATTGAAACTTATAGCAAAAAGATATAAAATAAAGAAATGAGAATAATTTTACATGGGGCACTTTATATGTACAACATTAACGAAAATCTTTTTATTTTTACTCTATTTATAATTGAAAACTAAAAAAATACACAGATTTAATCATTTTTGTGGGTTTTGAAAATAAAAAAATATAAAGTGAGAAAAAAATTAAAATAATGGAAATCTTACTGGTGTTTGGGTAAACTACTTTTGAGATTTCCATGATCCTTTTGTGTGTAACGCTTATTCACAATACAACAAATGGGCTCTTGAGATTCTTGTGGCGGAGGCATATCTCCACGATAAATACTTTCACTACTGGTGAGTTAATGTTAATGTTTTCAATTTTGTTGTTGTTTTTTTGTATTATTGTAATTATATATGTAAATTAGATTTATTTAAGTGATAATGCGGTGAAGTTTAACAAAACATAATTTTAAAAAGTTCAATAAAAAAAGTAAAAAATCTAATATTAAAAAAGCAATAAATTTAAAATATTTTTTTAGTTGTTGATTTAACACTCTTCCGGGGATATGTAATACTTATTGAAACACTTAATTATAGAAAGAGAGAGAGACCAGTTTACCTGTAGGGTATCTCACTGAGATTACTTTGTGAGTGTGAGTGAGGCACCTTGGAAGCGTTATCCTTATTGACACCTATAACGGCCAACTCATGAGCTGAACCGCTAAGACTACGATCACTGCCACGTCGCCTAGCCAAACTACCTGGCGGCGGAGCACTTGTCATCATAAAGGTATTACCCGAGGACATGGCACTTTTGCTGGAACTCTCATTTCCACCCACATTAGGTTGGCTGGACAAGGCGGCAGTCATTTTCTTTTTGGCACCACTAACTCCGCCAAAGTTAAAGAAACGTTTCTTGTGGGCCGGTTGTATGCCCGTCTCCAACAAACGTTTATAATGGTCCGAACGTACAAAGCGAGGATAACAATCCTTCTTTAGTAACAGCATATAAATGTGTTCGGAGGCAGCATCAAAGGTAAAACGGGAGGGACTCTTTAGACCCTTTAAAACACTTTCCATAGTCTTTCCATCGATATTTATTTCACAAGGTGCACCAGGCTTAAGAAACTCCCTAAAGAAAAAAAAATATTTTTTTTATAAAAAAAAGGTTCTAAATCAAGCTACAACAAAACTTACTCATAAATCTCCTGCACTTTTTTCGGTACTTGAGAATGGGCCGATCTTCTCAAACGATTGACGGCTATCCAAAAGCGTATGTTTTCGTGCGAGTATTCTTTTTCCAAAAACGTGGTAAATTCCTGCAAACCTGTGGGATCTGATACCAATTCTTCTACAGATATAGCCCAGCGTTTTACCCTTTTCTCTGTGGGTATATCCACAAAAGTATTGTTCAATTGCCAAAAGGTGATATCCTCAGTGACCCAAGGATTAGAGGGCAATACTGGTTGTAAAAAGAAATCATATTCCGAGAATGTTTCCGAATACAGAACTAGGGATTCACAGGCCTGAGACATTTTCATGCGTGTACGATTCAATGATTTCTTTAAATAGTCCACCTCTCTCTGAATATCCTCGACGGGTTTCTTTTTATTTTGCCTACTACCCTGACGGTCTCTTGAAGGTACTGGACATGGTTCCAAAGGTGTGAATTGTCCCGGAGGTGGACGATGTACGCGCCAGTAGGCTCTTTCTTGCGAATCACCTACTATTTTATCACCTTTTTTACGCTCCTTAGCCAAACGCACCTGCTCCTCAGCCTGCATGGATATAATTTCCCATTTACCTTTAAGATTCTTGTGCAACGAGGACAAAGCTTCCACTTCATAATCCTCCAAGGCATGACGTTGTTTGTTACGCAAGGATCGTTTAACTAAATAGATGGCGTACTCCACATTATCGGGTGCTTTGTGCTGCCAAGGCCAATAGTAGGGTGTTTGGAAACGGTAAAGAGAGGAGTCATCCTTGACGGTAAGTGTCTTCGAATCGTTGACAGGAAAAAAGTAGCCATGCAAACATAATTGGTTGGCAATATTTAAAGCTTCCGATTCTTCAATTAACAAGCGATCCATAAGCCATTCAATTAAATCGTAGCCTAGAAAGGAAACAAAAGAAAATTACTCGACCCTAGTCTTAGTTCTCCAAAGGGAATACCCACCCATAAAAGCATAGGGAATAGAAGTGAGAAACATTTTTTGCTGCCTCACGGGTACACCATGCTCCGGATCTTGCATTTCACGTACAAGAGCTTCCATCTAAAAGAAAATAAAAAAAAATTATTACATTAAATCATTGTCCTATGCACATACATATGTCTGTACATATGTATATTCAAACAATGAGTTTATATTATGTATTAATACATCTTTACCGCATACGTTTAAACTGATATGACTAGATTTACGGGTGCTGGTGGCAGTGGTAAAGAAGATGACAATAATAAAATAATTTTTGTAGATTCATCATCTGTAAGCCGACTCTTTGTTTTGAATGCCCAAACAGTAATTTGTAATATATATTAACAATTTTGTAACACAATTAACTGCGAAAAAAACCCTATTTATGTATTTGCAAGAAAATTTAAAAAGTATACCTAAATACGTAACCCATTTTTAATGCCATTTATTCCATTAAGTGCAATGACATTTTTTTTTATAGTGAAACAGTTATTGCACAAAAAGGAAATTAATTAAATAATAATTTCAAGGAAATGTACGTATCACTACGAATAAACTATCTGCCAGCCGTGGCTTTGTAAAGGATTTTCTTGAAAAATGTTACTGACAACGTCGCCTTTGTTACCATAACCATCACCATCATCGTCCCTACCATCACAATCGACAGCAGCCACGTACTCAATTGCATCGTCATCGTTGTCATGCAAAGTGATTGACAATCGAAAAAATTTTGTTATTTTTTCTTATTTCTCCATTTATATTCGTTTTTTATTTACACATGCAGCTTTACATTCACCTTCAACTTTTTCTCATAAATAACTGTGTGCGCGTAGGGGGGATAGGGAAACAACTACGAGTTAAATAAGAAATAATGGAGAGTGAGAGAAAACTGCATAATTAACGATTATTAATAAGATCTCTTTGCAAAGGAATTTAATAGTCGCTAGTGGGATGGGTGGATGGCTAAATGATTTGTTTGATGAATGGCAGCAAAGAAGAATAGTTCAATTATAAATGAAATCAAAAAGACTAATGTAAAAAGTCATAGATGGACTCTATTGAGCTGAAATAATAACAACTTTTATTATTATTATTTCTTGCATTACAAAAGATTTTATATGGAAGAAGTTATTTAGCTAAGTAAATTACAAAATAATATTTAACTTTTTTTGATCATAATCTTGAAACGTTCCATTGAAATGTTTTTTTACTATAAAAGTCTTTAATTTGTAGTTTATTAACGTCGCTCCCTTGATTTATAAGATCTTTAGATTCACTTTTATATTAAATAAGACAAAAGTAGTCCAATAAATCAGCTGCTGTTTTATTGCCATCTACATATGTTATACTAAGCAAGCGACTTTTGCCTCTCATTTTTTTATATGGAGTTTGATATTTCTTTATATTGATGTACATACATATGTATGTATATATATATATATGTATGTATGTATATACAAAAAATTAATAATCCGCTGCTCTTGTACACCAGGCGAAAAATTACGGCATTCTATATCGATCGCAATTTCGTTCGAACTTCCGAGTTTTCTTCGTATTTTGTATAGGAATTCCAAATAGAATTTTTTTTATTTTTGATCGATATAGAATATCGTTATTTGCCCCCAGCTTTAAAATAATAACATCTTAATTACCAATTTGTAAAATACACCTTGTAATTTTGGCTTTAAAAAAATTCCTGCTACTTTTTGATTTGTGTCATTTTCTTAAATAAATTATAGAAAAATAGAAAACAAAAACCAAAATAAAAATAAAAAACCTTAAATTTCAATAGAAAATATATTTAATATATTTTTTTTCTTTTTAATTAAAAATGAATTTCAAAACAGCTTTTATCTTGTGCATTCTTGGTAGGTAGCAAATCTTTAAAAAAAAAATTAAATGCAAATTTAACAAAGTTTCTCACTTAAGTATGTTTTACACCTTTGAACTCTTGGGCTCGAAAACGCATTAAGCGGAACCCGGTTGCGGAATCAAAGAACTCTAGAATTAAAGAAGATTTTGGGCCTTTGCATGTGGAAGAACAAAAAAACAGCGGGAAAGCTGATCAAAAAGGTGAGATTCTGTTTCTTTGAAAACAAAAGTCAGAATAGTTTTTAATATGCGAAAAACTATTTTAAACTTTAGAATCCAATAAAAAACTCAATGCTAGCAAACCTTTAGCCGTACTTTTACGAGAAAGAGAACGCAAGCTTAAAGAACGTCTTAGGGATGATGATCATTCTGCAATTGAAAAAGTATCAGCTGATGAAGAAAAATCGCAAACATTAATGGAAAAACGTTCTGAGGATTTTGAAAATCATTTGCGGTCTAAGAATGTACTTGGAACCCATCTCATATTGCCTGCATCACCGCGTGTATCTTATGAAAGATTTAATCCATTTGCCTCTATAGATCAAATCATAAAGTTTGGAAATATGATGATGTTTAAAGTTGGAATGGGTAAACGTTTTTAAATTTCTATAAATCAAATACTTGCGCAATAATTTTTTTGATAGAAATATTGCTAAAGTATTTTATAAAACGCAATAATTAAGTTTGAAAAATTTTTTTAATCGTTTTTAAAAAAGTAATCTAACTGCCTGGCCGACAAAACGCGAACGATATTTTCTTTCGAATAAATATATTTCAGACAAGAACAAATTTAAACTCTTTGTCTTTGCTTGAAATATATTTTCTCAAGTGAAAATATCGTTTGCATTTTGTGGGCCAGGCAGTAAATATCTTAGAATTTAACAAAAAAAATTTAATATTCAAAAGCTTATTAAAAGTTTGCCGAAGCTTTAAACATATTTTTAAAATTGAGAGTTTTCAAATGTACGAACTATAACTTATCAATCATCAAACCAAACTCACCTTTTTTTATTGTATTAACAAAAAAAATGCTCACAGGCATAGATTGAGGTGAGTTTGACGAAACTCAAAATACATCACACATCAAGTTAAAATATGTATGTGTTGGTAGTATTTTAGTGGTAGTGAAAATCAAAAGTGTTTTTGTTACCTCCACCTATATGTGTGAGTATTTTTACTAACACACTAAAAAAAGGTAAGTTTGAGGAGTCAGTTTGATGTGTGGCCATGCCATGCCGCCTTATAAGCAAGATTTTATGGAAAATTTCTGCTTAAAAAGGAAAAGTTTTTATCTTAACGTTCTTAAAACTGCAATTTTTGACAACCTTTTATAAATGAAAAACAGGTCAAAAACTAAAAGTTAAAGATTTAAAGAAAAATATTTTATAAATAAATAATTTAAATTTTAATAAGCATTTTATAAAAAAATATTTTGAATTTTTTTTTTTTTTTGATAAATCAATTCTATTAGGAAATTTTAAGAAACCTTGTGGTGAAAATATTTTATAATTTTCTATAAATCAAAAATACTTTAAAAAGTTTTTATAAATCTAAAAATTTCATAAAAATTTTATGTGAAATCTTTTTTAATCTAAAAACAAATTAAGAATCAATTGACATACTTTTCTATAACAAAAGTTTTTAATAAAAAGCATATTTATCGAAAATCTTCTATGTATGTATAAACATACATATAAAGAAATTTTGCCAAAATTGTCTGTTTAGAAATCGAGGCCCATATCTGGAATATTTTGTCTTATACAAATTTTCCATTCTTTTTTAAGATTCCATTCCATACAACGTTCCAAGAAACCATTTATCTTATTCTGCCAATATGCCAATGTCTCAAAATGTGCCACAATTTCGTCAACAACAACAACAACGACATTTTTATCAACAACCATTTGAACCTAGTTTTGATTATATTTTCAATTCAATTGAAGAACCACAGGATGATGTTTTCAAATTGAAAACACCAATTCAGCCGAGTATGGAAAACTTAATGCAAACTGCCTTGGACACCTTGCTGAGCGATAGCAACGATGAAAATGTAAAGGAAATTCAACTCACTTGCCCACTGCACCATGAAAAAAAGAGTATTGGAAATGGAGTTGAGAGTAATGACGACGCCGATCTTATACAGGTCTGTTCATGCCGTTTTATAAAAGGGGACAAGGATGCCGACAAAAAGGAACAGAAATAATATAATTTTTGTGATTTATTTTTATAAAAAATATAACCCTTTTTATAAATAAAATTTATTTATTTTACTTACCTTATCGAATGCCATGGGTCTGGATAGTTTCTCTAACGGTTGCTGCTGACTAGTCGCACTTGCAGTCGACGTTGCTGGATGTAGTGTAGTTGAACTACTACTACTGCTGCTGGTAATTGCACTGCCATGTTGAGATGTTGATAAGCCCGAAGAATCTAATTGTTGCTGCTGTGGATGCAATAATGCATGATGTTTTACCAAGGCATGACCAATTGAGCTGCCACTAAAAGCTGTGGCCGCTTGTGTTGTTGCCGAGTAAGTGGTTGCTGTCGAAGCAAAAGCTGGATTTGTTTGTTTTGCTGTTGAGCCGGATGCTATGGCTTTGTCACATAAATTACCCTCGTGGCGTTCATGAAATGCTACCATCTGTTTTAAAACCAATTGACGATCTCTATCTGGCGGTACACCACCAGGCGGCTCCATGGCCCCAGCACGTATAACAATGAGCGCCGTTGCCTTCGCCGCCCTGAGTGAACCAATGTGGCACTCGTTTTGTCAAGTTTCTTTGTAAAATATTTTATGGGTTTTAAGGGGGGTTTTTTTAAGGAAAAAGTTTTATCACGTTGATTTTTTTGGTAAAATTTTCTTTGGATTCTTTCTTTTTTTTTGAAGATACTAAAGATCTTGGTTGTTGTTAACGGTAAGGAATTTTAAAAGTTAATTTTATTTTGAAGAATAAAGCTGAGAGTTTGGGTTTTATTTCTTTTTTTTATAAAAAATCTAACTTTTTTGTTACAATTTTTTTTGTAGCCCAACAAAAATTAATTTCCATTAACCAAATTCCATCATGTCTTTGTGTATAAAAATATTTGCTGAAATTTTAGAAAAAAATAAACATTAAAATAAGAATTTATTCTTAATTGTTTTAGATATTTTAATTGGCACCATGAAAAATGGCCCAAAGTAAAAATAAAAATGGCCCCAATTTTTTACATTGAAAAACAACAACTCGAAAGTTTGGGGCCATTTATCATTTTTGAAATCACCCCAAACTTTTTATAATTTTGGGGCCATTTTTCATTTTAAATTTTTTGATACTAAATGGCCCCAAAGTTGAAAAATAAAAATGGCCCCAAAAACAGGAAAAATGGCCTCAAACTTTCGAGTTGTTGTTTTCAATGTAAAAATTTGGGCCAATATTTTAAAAAATTTTTGTGGCCATTTTTTTTCCTTGTAAATTCATAAATAAATTTTGGGGCCCTTTTTCCTTTTTTTTGGGCAATTTTTAATTTTTGATTTTAGGGCCATTACATTAGATTGGGGCCATTTTTCATGGTGCCATTTTAATTATATCAAACTTAGAATTTTATTATCGATAGCAATTTATTCGTAGACGGATTGCCAGTTGCCAAAAAAGTTATTGCAGATGGAAACGTGCAAAGAAAACGAGAATAAAAAAATAACAAAATTTCCATTTCCTTTTTGATTGAGCATTGCATATCTTTAATCTAAAGACAGCTTAATTAAATTAGATTGGCAGAATAGGGCCAATGATTTGCCAAACAAGTCATTACATCAGTTCAAGGAGAAACTATTATTTTATCTCCCTTTATTTAATTATATAATTTTGATGTGGGCAATTATCTGGTCGATCATGATCGGCTATAGCTTTTTTAATTGTTCCTGTTAAAATATTTAATACGAAAACATTGAAAATGTATTAAACATTTCTTTTGCAATTCACTTGATAAAAAATGTATATAAATGAATAATATTTTATTATAAAAAAAAAGTACAAACAAATTATTTAAAAATCCATAGAAAATCCATAGAAAATCAATTAAATTGTGCCCAAATGTGAAATTTTTCGACAAAACAAAGTAAACAAACAGAAAAGGGAATATATTTTAAGGGAATAATTGGAAAATTAATTCACGATAGGGGTGAATATTTATCATTACTAACATTATCCATTTAACATTAGATTTGCATAGTACTACATTTACGTTTAAGTAATCGGCACTTATGTTCTAAGCTCATACTTACAGTGTTTCATTTTTCTCCGTTTTACTAATTTGTTGTTAAAAATTCTAAATGATCTTCCCAAAATAAAGTAATAAGTTGCGTTTCGTAAAGTTATTCTTCTTTAACTTGTTGTAATAATTTGTTGTTTTTTAGACTTTTATTGAAAATGACTTTGCATTTAAAACAACTTTGATCGTTGTACTTCTTCACACTATTTCTATCGTAGGCTGAATGTCAGCTTCGCACTCGTATTTCTCAGTTGGCTGTTTGCTGGACACTTAAATTAATCTTTGTTACGCGTTTGATTTAAAGGAGGGGGGCGGCAGCTTAAAAGTTAAATGAGTGCTTTTGTGTGGATAATAAATCAAAACGATTTTTCATACAATTGATTTTTTTTTCTATAGAATTGTATTTCTCTTGATTGCGATTGTTGTAATTTTGTACGATTTAGCAAATTTCTGCGAAACTTTGATGATTTAAAAACTTTGTGGAGAATTTGTAATAGTCGTCGTTGCAATTGGTGTTGTTGTTGTTGTTTCTGCTTGTGTTGTTGCAAATAGTTTATTGTTGTTATTGTTATTAAATTTTTATGACAGTTTTTGTTTGCAGTTGCTGTCCAACAACTGTCATCAGAGCATGTGGACAACAGCAAAAGCAATCTATTCAAAGACAAACTTTGAAAATATTTCAGTTGTTTAAGCAGTTGATATAATTGCAGTGGATTCTGGTAAGGACTACTGATACTTTTGGCTTTGCTAGTGGTGTTAGTGGCGATGCACTTGTGTTGACCCCCTTTCGAAAGTAGTAAACGTTGTTTTCCGTTTCTTATTGATTTATATTTGGATGTGCTGCTGCATTTGTAATATGTAGAAATAGTTTTGAAGGGTGGCCTTTGAAGGCTACCAGCCATTCTGTGTCATTCCCGCATAAAACTTAAAACACCAAATTCCACTTAAATTATATATAACTTAATTTGTTTAAGCTTTTTCTCAAAGTTTTATGGTTTTCAATTTTAGATCCTTAAAGTTGAAGGAAAAATGTTTATGCTGTAATTAAAGATAAAAAATATGTAAAGAAAATTATTAGTCTTTAGAAGGAATCTAAAATAAGTTAAAATTAACATAAAGTAATAACAAAATACAAAACAAATTTGTCAGGTTCCTTAGTCATCTGTCAAAAGTATTTACTTGTAAAAATGTATTAGAAAAACTGTTTAGGTGAAAAAATCCTTTTAGTCATTATATTTGTACAAAAACAATCTTAAAATCTTGAATAGTTTAGACCAAACATAACACGATTTGTCCTTGGGCCCAAAAACCTTTGTATGAAAAATAAAGTTACAAGGTTACAAGGGACAGACAGATGAATAAATGGACATTGGAAATCTTGTAATGTTTTAAATATAAAAAATTTAAATTTAAGTTTTAAATATAAATTATTAAAAAAATGAATTGCTTAGGAGCTTTCATAAACCTCAAAATACATATGTATAAGAAAAAGTCAAACATTTACGCCTGCCACAAATGGATATTTCTATTTAAGTTATTTGACCAAAACTCTCTTTGGGGCAAACAGCGGCAAACAATTATTTACTAAAGTTAGAGGTAAATATTTGGCCAATATGACTTCTCGCCATTTTATGTTCTCTTTAGTAACCCTGCATGCCATGTAATTTTTCTTCTTCTTAAAATGTCCTTAAGCTCTTTTATTGGCCTTAAAAAGGCCAAAAAAAGCAGATTTATTTCTTGTATTTAATTTTAAAATACATATATGTATATATGTATGTATATTTCCCTGCAGGAAATGTCGATAATGAAACAGTACTGATTCACTATTGACTTTGTCACCAGTACTAGTGACTTATTATACCCCAACCAGTGCTATTTTCTATAGACATTTAGCATGTGCGTGTCATTGCAAATCCACTACTGACATTGGTACTATTGACTAGGTAGTTCTTTTGGGACCATATGTAGAAATAATTTTAGTCTACACTTTTGGTACTATTTACTTGCAAAATAACAAGTATTGACGCTTTGTTGACAATATCACCAAAAAGTCACCACAATAGTCGACAAAAGTAGACTTGGAGGCCAAAAGTTCACAATAATTGAAAAGAAATGGTGTCTTGGAGACACTTGACCCCAGGCCCAGGCTTTCTGCAGAGACGTTGTTTGCTGTAGACATTTACCATGTACTTGTCATTGAGAATCTACTAGTGACGTTAGAACTATTGACAAGGTAGTTCTTATGGGGCCATATGGCGACATTGGAACCAGGTATTAACCAGTTCATTTTAGTAATTCTAGTCTACACTTTTGGCACTTTTTACTAGCAAAATAAAACTTTGACGCTTTGCTCCCCCCGGGGGTATTAGATTAGCATCATAAAGAAATCTCCATCATGGTGCTAATGCCCACGGGGCAAAAGAGGCTGTCTTAGCCTCGGGTGACGACCCAAATTGGTGATCCACCAGAATCAATCTAGTACCACGGGAATCAGTGAGCCCCCAGGACTTGTCCTGGACTGGTTAATTGGTTGAGGTCCCTTCGAGGTCCACGTGGTGGCTGTGGATTGATACCTGGGTTTCGCATTTATGTTTGTTTATGTTTATGTTGGACTAGCAGGAAGAGATATCAATTTGTCTGATATTCGTCTTCGGACTTATTTCGGAAGGTTGAATATACATCTCTATTAATGTTACTAATAACACATGCTGTGCAAAGAAGGTCGGAGTCCTGGCTACCTTTATCTTCCTTCTGCGTATGAAAAAAGGAAATAAAATATTACAGTATATTGTTAATGAATGAAGAAGGAAATAAAAATTGGGGTCAACATGTATCCTTTTAAGATACATATGTATATGTATGTATGTGTGTATACACTCAGAGACATATATACATACATACATTTGTAATTATGTTTGTGTCAAATAAATACATTTATGCCTTTGTAGGTAAATAAGCAGTTTCCTTAACACATTTAACTAAATAGAATTAAATATCCTTTGTTTATTAGGAAAAAGGGAAAACTATGGAAACCAAAGTTAGTGAATTAAAAATTCGTATTTTTTCTGAAATAACAAAATTACTTTTACTGGAATTAAATCAAATTTTTAAGGTCTATAATTAAAAGAAATTTTAACCAACAGTAATAGTTATATGATAAGAAAATTGATTTTATCATCAATTTTCCTTTCAAAAAATGAGTTTTGTTATTTAAAACAGGAGTAATGAATAAAAATATTTTTAGTAAAAATGGTCAAAGAGTTATTCGCTGTAAAACGAATTATTTTCGACAAAACTTTAATTTATTTTCAATCACTCTTTTTTTTATAAAAGAACGCATTGGATTAATTTTTCGCTTAAAAGAAATAGTTGATGAATTCTCGTTTTACAAAAAAATTACCGCTAGTTTGAAACATTTAATAATAAATGTTTTATTATAAAAATTTCCCAAACATTCTATTTAGAAATGTAAAAAAAAAATAATATATTTGGCAAGACGTGTTCATCAGGTACATACATATCGCACACCCAGTTCAAAAGTGACACAACTCAAAATTTTTAAT
>NDXZ01041313.1:1234-24966 GCA_003055125.1 Paykullia maculata | reverse complement strand
TGGGAATAGCCCACTGGAAGTTAGGACCAAATACCCCCCGCCATCCGTAAACCAAACCTGATCAGCATCCTGGTACCATTCGGCTTGGTTCATCCACCTGCTCCTTTCCAGGAATTGGACCTCGAAGTTCCTTTGTAGTACGAGGGAAGGTTGTATCCTATCAGTAACGTTGACGCAAGGGTCATCTCTAAGCCGACTCATTATCCTCATATGTCCCCAGGTTTCATGTCATAAATCATACACTAATTAGTATTTCCCCAATAGAACATAAGAAATATGGAATTGAAAATCGTATTGGTATCATGGATTTCTGATATAAAAACTAGTTCCCCTTAAAATTCGACGATACCTAATACAAATATGGTTACAACAATATTTATGTACACAAATATTTACCACAAATGTTTGTCCTCTTCTAGAACTTGAATGTCATTACAAAGAAAAATAACAGTATTTGCACTTGTTCCGGTTAAAAAACGCTGACATATTAACAACCATTGCCTTTATAAAAAACATCGACACACGCACACATTCATACACACTTTTTGAACAGTCAGCAAAAGCATTAAAAGTACTCTGTGGAGTTCAGTTCAAATATATATCAAAAACCAGAAAAAACTGTAAACGCATATAAATCTCATTTATGGCACTGTTTTTTTTTAAACTAAAAAAGTTTTGCAATTGCAAAGAAGAGGGAAAAATATATGACAAAATATGTTTTGTGTTGCATTGAGAAGTCTTGTGTCTACAGAAAAATACAAAATAATTGTTGACTAAAGAAACGAGGGTGAAAAGGTAAAGTCACTCGGTTTTCAAATAATTGACTTTGTCAACAACTTTTGTCTAATCCTAGCTATGCTGCGTTTAGTACTGTTTTGTTAAGTTTTAATTCGGTTTAGTTAAAGTTCAGTTCTAGTTCCACTGTAGTTTTGTTAAGGTATGGTATCCCTTTTTTATTTTTGGCCTGGGGACATTGTAAACATTTTATTAACTTATGAATCTGACTGCCTAAAAATGTGTACATTTTTGAGTATATGATACGCAAACATATGTTAAAACAAATACACGTTCTACGTAAATACAATTTAAAGCAACAGTTTAGTTTGGTTTATAAAAAATGCACATACACATAGACACATATTATTTTGTGTGTACATATATAGCTGTTTGTATTAGTAACATATATTTTAACTTTTAAACGTTAATACATACGTATGTATGTTGAACTCTGTGGTAATAAAATGAAGGCAAAATGTTCAGAGGTATATGGTTTATTTTTCTTTCTCTCTGTTTTGTATTTCTCAAGGGTATTTCTGTTGAAAGTGTTTGCATATGTGTGCGGCATCTACCTCAAATGTGTGTGTATTTATTAATGTATAGTATATTAAATGGGTTCTTTTATTTTAACTGATATGACATTTTTTGGTTTTGCCAATCACAAACCTCTATGGTTTAACAAAAACTGTCAGACAATATTTTTTTCAATGTGGTTTTTTACATGTAAACACACACAAAAAAATACATATTTATACCCGCACTTATACACTTAATCGCTGCTTCTTTATAGTTATAAACAGAATGTTTTTTGCATTGACTTTTTTTAACAGCATTAAAAAACGAAAAATGAAATTTCCACCAAATTTCCCCATGGCCTAATATGAAATATTGTGGGCCTAACAAAAACCATGTTGTGCAAAGCTGCATAAGAAAAAGTACACATAGAAAAGGGAGAAGAAAGTAAGAATTCTTCTATAAAAATATAAAACAAGATTAATTGTCAATGTGTGGATTTTAATTTTTTTTTTTAATTCTTAGATAAAAATTAAAATTGCGTAGGTCTATATCGAAGCTAATTCCAGCTATAGATTGACGGTTACATACTTTTTTTATATAGGTTCGTATTTACTTTCAAATAATCTGGGATAATTTTTATTTTATTTATCAGCGTTAAGCAGGCCTCAACTGGGACCTGAAAATAATTATGAACCGATTTGTTAAGAATATTATGTATAACAAGAAAATATTTATTTGTCGTATTGAGCCATCCGTAAACCAAACCTGATCCGATCAGTAACGTTGACGCAAGGGTCATCTCTAAGCCGACTCATTATCCTCATATTGTTAAGAATATTATGTATAACAAGAAAATATTTATTTGTCGTATTGACATTATTGTTTAAATATCTATGATTTGTTGTTAGCTTCAAGGTGTTTATATGCTGCATTTTACTAGTTGCTTATACCAGATAATCAGTAGATTTTGAAATTTATTTCTTGAAAAACATACAACATTTTTTGAATTTTTCAAGAAATAAATTTTTAGGTCTACTGATGATCTGGTATAAGCAACCAATGATATATAGAATAAAGACAGCTTGAAACTCACAACAAATCATAAAAATTTAAATATTATTTATATGTTTTTAGTATATTTTTCAAGTTTAGGTTTCATATAGATTTTTCTTCCAATTTAAAGAGCGCTAAAATAATTTTTAAGAAAAAGGACTTAAAACACACCGTATATCATGAATTTTTGGCAAATAAATTTGTTATAATATGTTCAATAGTTTAAACTTTTATAAAAGGAATATTTAAAAGCGATTGACATGCATATGAAGGTTAAATTTCATTTAAGTCAAAATATTTGTATTGAAGCCCTAGGACAATACGGAGTTATAAGTATACAAGAAGTTATTATATCCTTCACCTAAAGTGATAAGGGTATATATAAGTTTGTCATTCCGTTTGTAATTTCTACAATATTCATTTGCGACCCCATAAAGTATTCGGTACCAAATTTCCGATAAGAAATTTGACATACAAATATTTAAACTCACAGAGTATCATAAAATCTAATGTTTGTTGCTTTTCCTGTTTACCGATTGCAATTTTCAATGCAAATTTATTGTTTAATGACCTCTTCTAGTTTCATATATTTCAAGTTTTATATTCTGTATTATCTGTAATTATCTACTACTTTTAGCTACGCATAAGTATAAGTAGATTGTTTTCATATGTATCTCCGAAACTTTGAAACCTTTTATCAATAGAGTTGCTATCGGGGACCTTTACAACAATCTTCTTATTCTGTGAAGGAGCACAAGGTGTGATACCTTCCATACAAACGAACAAATTTTATAAACAACCGGATTTATCTCTCCTCGACTTTAAATCTTGAAAAAGTCATTTCCATAATAGTTTAATTATTTAAGCGAAACGTCGTATCCAAGCAGATCTATAATAATATAACAGGGAAACAAACACTTTATCGGTTTTAATAGTGCAACCTCCCATCGAAAGAAATTTTTTTGTATGGCGTATTAAGAAAAAAAAACTTTAATTTTTTTTGTTGCAGGAATTAAATTAACTTATGTTCTATATAATTTTTGTACAGCTTTTGCATTCTACACACTGTACAAATAATTTTATAGATTTCTAACCCATAAATTTATTCAATATTTTAAGTGCAAATAGAATTTTAACTGTTTTATAAAATTTTGCCATAAACATCATATAAAACATCTTAAAGATATTGTTTAAGGGAAGATTTAAAATAACTAAACAGTTATAAGATTGTAGGAGCAAGTTTGTATTTTTTTTAATCAAAAGTGTTAAATTTTAAACAATTTGGATGGAAACAAAGAAATTTAATAAAATCTTTTGCTAATAAAAGGTATTTAATCAAAGTTTTTTTTAACCTCAGTAGACAAAGACATAACAAAACTGTTCTTAAAGGCAAACTTATCAAGAACTTTTTTAGGTTAACGATATTACACATTAATTTCTATTTGTTGAAATATTGTTAAAGATTCATGTATATAAGTGGACTATTAACATATTTACAAATCAGAAAATAAAAGACATTTAATTTGTCTTTTAATTAATTCTTAGTAATATTTCTTTAACACATTTAAACAAAATGTATTAAGTTTGTTAACTAAGTATAACAGCCAGTCACATAAAGCCAATATGTTTGGATATATTAGCAATTATACTAATAATAAAACTTATTACAATAATGAAAAAATCCTTGACATCTTCTAATCTCATGCCACATCCGCTTAGTCTTATTATTTCTTTATATTTTTTGCTGCAGCCTTCATGTTGTGAACAAGTGATTTTCTTAATTAAATTGTATGTCAAAACTTTTCCAGTAAAAACTAAAAAAAAACAGAAATCAAACTTTTTCCACCATGGTCCACCATCAGTAACATTCTATATGTATAAATACACAAAACAACAGCACTAACATGGAAAACTGAAAAGAAAAAATAACAGGAATCACGATCCATAAGCCTAAAGCTTAGAACAGCTTAAATCATTTGTCGACATCTGTGGAATATCAATGAAATATTGTCTTCAAAAAAAAAAGAACAAGAAAAAAAGTTGACAAGTATTGCGGAAAAAAGCGTTCAGTAAAAGTTTTCCATGTAATAACTCAAACTAACACCATAAAGAAATAGAAAAAAAAAACAAAACTGGTGGGAGGGTTACTAAACGAGACAAAAAATATTTTTGTTATAAATAAATTTGAGAACCAACATACATTTTAAACCAAAACACATGTAATGACAGTTGACAATATCTTTAGATATCATAGAAGAAGCAATATGAGAAAAAAACAACTAAATAATGAAAAGTCAAAAGAAGGCCATCAGCTGGAAAAAATCATAGTACTTAACTAAAAGACACTTGACCAATGGCAAATAAATTTAAGTTTTCTTTTTCATCGAATCGCAATTATATGTAATGTATAAGACACTTCCACTACTTCTTTGTCCAACACTATAATAATATTATATATTATACGACACATTAGAAACATCACAACTTTCATTCAAAATAAATTTTTATAATTTTCAAATTATCGCAAAATTAGTTTATTTTTAACACAGATTACAATCTTTTACATACAAAATGGCAGATTTGAATAATTGATTAACCTTAGTTTACAAATCTTACGTTAAAAATTAAAGGTCGGACACACCTAACTTTAGGATAAAGTTGACTTTTAGCTTAAAGTATACGTTTAATAACAAAATATTCTTTATTTGTCCGATAAAATCCTAACTTTGACTATCGGTAAGTTGTGAAAAAAGACATAAATGTAATGAGTGGTTTTTTATAGAGGTATAGAACTCTGAAATGGAATAAAACAAAGATACATTTTTTAAATTGACATGAAATTTACTTTATTCGAAATGTAATCTTCTGGCAGTATAATTTAAATATGACTTCTGGCATACGACCGCCACGGCTGGCTCGGACGTAGTCTAAACTTGAGGTTGAATTTTCGATAAATTTTTCCAACATAAAGCAATGACGCGGCGAATGTGTCCTCCAAGTGCTCAATCGTTTCGGGCTTATCGGCGTAGTCTAGCGACTTCACATATCCCCTCAGAAAATAGTCTAGCGGCGTTAAATCGCACGATTTTGGAGGCCAATTCAAACGTTTTCTTCAATAAATCAATTGTGGCACGAGCTGTGTGAAATGTTGCACCGTCTTGTTAAACCACAGCTCCTGCACATCATGGTTGTTCAATTGATAAATGAAAAAGTCACTGTAACGTTTTGACCAGCATCGTTTTTTTAGAAGTACGAACAAATGATTCCACCAGCCCATAAAGTACGCCAAACAGTCAGTTTTTCGGGATGAAACGATGTCCAAGGGTAAAGTAAAAATAAATTTTTGACTATTTCTTCTGTAAAGAAATCATCCTAATTTATTAAACACATTTTTTTAAGAAAAGGCTGTTACACACAACTTCTCCTTTTCTTAGACCATTTTTTATACATACATACATATGTATGTATATGTTTTATTAATTTTTTTTCATTTTTTTAAATATTTTTTGGCATAAACATTTATTAGTTTTCTTTAAAACTTTAGCAGTTTTGTTGATTTTTAGTTTTACTAAAATTTGTTTATTTTATTGTTGCCTTTAGCGTTAAGATATTTCTTAGAAAAATTAGATAAAAACGAAACATTATTTCTTAAACAATAAGTTGTTAAAGCTCTATAAGCATTAGAATTTGACTCCGTTATTTTATTAACAGTCCTATTTAATAACTAATAACTTTTAGTTTAGTCTTAAGAAATGTTTCATAATCTCATGAATACAATTCTAACAACTAAATACCAATAGTGATAATTAAGAGCTGCCTAAGGGAAGTAATAGAAAATATAGCAAAGAAGAGATATCGAAAAAAAAATTAATAAAGCTGCTGGTGAAATGAAATACTTGCGGATAAAGTAAAGTAAAATAAGCATTGGTTTTATGTCGGTTTTAGATTTTTTTTGTATTAAAATACAATGGTGGGTTTTGTTTACATTTTTAATGTTTCTAAAAATTAAATTTTTTTAGGTAAAGTTTTAAAAAGAAAAGAATTGTTATTGTAACTAAACTTTATTTCGGACTTCTAAAAATATTAACTTAAATAAATTTAAGATATTAAACTCTTTCTTGTTAAATACATACATCAATTTTCAGCTTTGTATTATTGACTTTTATATGTAAAAAACTGTTTTAACAGTAATAATTAAAAAAAAAATTGTGTTAAATATATTTCTTCTATTTCAAACATATTTGTAAAAATTGTATTTGTATACGTGCATATGTTTTTTTAAAATGACTGAAAGGTCATAAGATTTTAGTTTGTGAAAGAGAATATTTTGATAAGAAAATACTTATAGTGTTACATCTCTGACTGAGGCTTAAAGGTTGTGAAACATTTAGGTGTTACAAACAGCCAAACACTGAAAATGGTTGCAAAAAACATGAAAATGGCTCCAAATTTTCGTGTTGTTCTCTACAATTACGGTGAGCAGATTTTTTTTTAAGTTTTTCTTGTACAAACAAACAAATGCAGATTCATTTAAATACACTGATTTCTTATAAAAACAATAATATATTGTACAAAAACTTCAAAAAGGAACATTACAGTAAAATTATTTACATAAAAAACTCACACACATATATGTATACATATTTCCAAAAAAAAACACAACTGCCTTTTATATTTTCAGATAAATAAACTTTCATTTTCTTTTAAATATTTTTAAATTCCCTACATTTTAAATTATAGTTATTCAAATAACCTTAATGGTATCTTTTATAGATGTGTAATTTTTAACAAAGAGTTAGATCATCAAATTATTCAGTTTCAACATGTTCAATTAATTTTTTCCATAATAAAAATTAAACTAGGTTCAACATTTTCCCCTGTGGGAACTTCACGCAAAAGAACCCATTTTAGTACTTCAACTTCTTGATAGACGGCTTTCCAAGGTAGATTTAAAAAGGTAATAGCGTCGGTTACAACAAATATAACAAAAAACAAAAACCACATTAAATTTGTTGTTGCAAAAATAATAAACTACTACTAAATACCAAAAACTACCTTTCCTTACCTTACTTTACCATATGTTATTAAAAAAAATTATGTTAAGATGTTTAATAAAATATTATTTTGACTTATAAAAATACAGAACAAATAATGAACTCGAAATAAAACACAGAACATTTTAATGGTTTTTATATAAGAATAATTTATACAGAACAGAGCTCTCAAATACAGTATTGTTCTGTATAATACAGAACAGATGGTCACCGGCCATTTTTCATTTTCACTTTCGGGCCATTTTTAATTTTGTCAATATTTTAATCAGTTTTTTGGGCCATTTTTCATCTTCCAATTTTGGGGCCACTTTTCGTGTTTTTGGGGCCATTTTTCATTTTAAAACTTGGGGTTATGATTTTTTTTAATTGGGGCCATTTTTCACTAAAACATTTTCCAAAATTTACAAGAATGAAAAATCACCCCAAATTTAAAAATGAAAAGGGCCCCAACAACACAAAAAATTCCCCCAAATTTTCGTGTTGGGGTAATTTCTCATTTTCGCTTTAGAGTCGTTGTTCATTAGGGCCATTCTTCAAGGAGCCATAAATAATACTGTAAAGATAGATATGTATTTTACAAGGAAATTATACTATTTTTGCTTTTCTTACTCTTAAGAGTTTAATGCCAAATTAAGTTTTTCCATTTTCCTTTTTTTACATATTTTACTAACTCTAATACAACTTTGGATATTAAATTTTTAATATCTTAATTCCATTTAACAAATATAACACAATGACCCAATTTAAAAGTCAAATTTTTATTTTATGCTTAAAGAAATCCAAATTGCTTAAAACTAATATTACAATAAATAAATTAATATAAATATAATTATGTTTTTGTTATGTTTTCATTATATAAAACTAAATTAGATTTGTTCGTACTGCTGCGGCTATTATCAAATTAAATTAAATTTGTTCTTTTTTTATAGCAAAAAAATAACAATAAAAAAAGAAATGTAATGAAATTATCACAGTTGCCTGTGCTACTTAATATTGGGTATGAAAAGGCGATGACTTCGAAAGCTAAATTTAAATTAATTTTATGAAATATTAAACTTTATTAAATTAAAATATTTTATTTTTGGTGTCTCTGTTGTAAAGCTGTTTTACACTATAATAATAAAGGAAATACTTTTGCTCCCAACTAACAGCACAAACAGCAATAAAAGCAACAAAAACCAAAAATCTAATAATCAAATATCAGACAACCATGTTTGTCCTGTTTCTTTGTGACTTTTAACAATATGTATGTATCTATTTTGTTATTTATACTATGGGGCAAAACATATGACAACATTTAACACATTTGCCAAAGAATGCACACACATGTTCACATATGTAAAAAAAAATCTATTATACTCACGTATATTCTCTACAAATATAAACTGTAAAATATGCATTTAAAGTCAAGCAAACATAGCACAAATGCGAAAAATGCTCTCATACAAATGCGTAAGCATCGCAAAAGAGAAAAAGACAGCGAGCAGATTGTATGTTTTTATGCTGGGTTTTTTTAATGTTATCAAAATAATTGAATTTAATAAATTGCCTCATTATGCTAAATTTAGCAAAACGAACCAAAATGTCGTGCACACACACACTCGCTTAAATGAGTAAACAAAAACATTTTAACAAGAGCAAATTAAAAATTATATGCAAACAGCCAAAAAGTATACAACCTTTGTAGATCTAAACTTACGTACATAAGCATGTACATTAGGGTGGGTAGATTTGTATGGATACCAAAAAAAGAAAATGAAAAATACGTGGAGGGAGGTGATTGGTAGATGAATCTACGAGGAATTATAAGCAATTTTGCTCTAGAAACCATAGGTGTAAAACGATTTTTGATCCCGCGCAAGTTCGAAAATATGTTGTAAGTACAGGGTGTCTGGTGGCAGATTTATATTTTCAAACTTAAATAAAAAACGTATTAATTAACACAAAGTTTAATTTAGAGCATTGAACGATTAAATGAAAATGCGATCTAATTTTTTAAAGAGTGTGTCATCCACAGTCTTCCGGCGAGTTGAACACACTGTTCAAAACGGAGCCTTGAATTTTCGAAAAAATGATCCAATTATCTCATGCGTGGATAAGGCACACCAAACAGTTACGCTGGGGTAATGTAATGATTTTTGATGTTTCAATTGAGGGCTGCGGGATCTTGAAGACCAGTAACGGCAGTTTTGCTTGTTGACATGGCCGTTTACGATGAAAATGAGCCACGTCGCTCCAAAAAAATGGGATTTACAGTGCGAAAACGCTCTTAAAAAATATCCCCACAGCGAACGCGCGTTGCTTACTTAGCCTCTGCGATATAGTGACTGACAAATCCGTACAATCGATAATTCCAACGGCACCACCCTCCCTCTGCACCGTTTATTAATTTTTGAAATAATCGTATTTAAAAATATAAATCTGCCACCAGACTCCCTGTATTGCTTGACTTCATGATTTGTGTAAAATTTTCAAAAACAGGAAGGTGTTGGGAACTAAATTAATAGTTTTGAGTTTTCTTTACAGATGAAAGTCTTTACAGACTTTCGTTATTTAAAAAATTAATATTTGTATTTATAAACTGCTACAAAATATTTAAAGCAATAAAAAAAATTGTTTTAAGAAATTTTATAATACGTATAATTACTTATTGAAACGAACAAAATTAAGTATACGTATTTTAAAATTTGTTTGAAAAAAAAACATAATATTTTAATAATGGGAGCAAATAATCTTTAGGTTGATTTGTTTCTTGGGAAATTGTTCTTAGAATATCGCGTGAATTACGTTTTTACTATACGATTTTTAATGAAAAAATTTTACCCACCCTAATGTACATATGAGTGTATGTATTTATATATGTACATTGTACATACATATCCATATATGTATATGATTATATATAAACCTTAAATGCACCCAAGTTAATACAGGACGAAATAACGTTTGTGAATATTATTACACTTGACCGATGAAAATATTTTCAAGCTAGTTTTGTGGTACGTGGGAGTTAAAAAAACCAATTTAAATTCGCTTACAACACTTAAATAATGCATACATCCATTTTTACAAAAATCACACACATGTTTTAAAGTGAATTGTTGTTATTTAGTACTATAGTAGCAGTACATGTGTCGTCGAACTAGATAATGTTATTGTTATTATGTAGACAATTGTAGTTACGGAACAAAGTTTTAGTATTTGTTTTAGTAAAGTGAGGGGATTTTATAAACATAATTCAAACTTTGGTAGCAGTATTTATTTGCCCATTATTATTGCACGATTTTAATAAGTTTTTTTTGCATAATTTTGAATACGAAGTTAAAATTTTCATATTAAGTTAACAAAGAAACTGAGCTAAAATTACAAATGTCGTAGACAAATCTTTAACCCATCTATAATCCAATCCGTTCTAAGCTGATCTTGCACTAAAACTCTCTGCTTATTCAAAAACATTCTCATATATTAAACATCGCTTTATTAATTGACATTAAACATTCAGTCGTATTCATCCCATTGTTAAGCTCTTCAAATAAATGACTGTCTGTATGTTTCATCTCCATGTCTATAGAATTTACTAAAATAACTACAAGAGAACCTGAAACATCATTTTATTTCCACACTATCATCACTTCATGCATGTAAGTTTGTGCATATGTATGTGTGTGTGTGTGTTACTTTTGAGTTTGTAGTAAATTTATTCTTGTTAAGTCTGCGTTATAAATTTTTACGCATTTAGTGTTCCTAGCCTCAGCTTTTTTTTTTGTTTACGTGGTTTTAATTTTGTATACATGTTGCATGAATTGTGTGTACATTTTGAATTGTGTTGCATACTTTAGGGAAGCTCTTTTGTAGTGTGTGTGTTTTAAAAGATATGTATAAAACAAAATCCCCAGAGTACATCATTGCATTCCCCCGATGCTTAAGTATGAAGTGAAAACACACACAATTACAAACGTTTATTGTTGTTTTGCTATGTAATTTGTTCAAGTATTTAACACCAAATTGAATCCCTACAAATTTGTTTTCGGTAAAAATTGAAATTATTTAAAAATAATGGAGCACTTTACTTTAATTGAAATATTAAAAATTTAATTTGCCACAAAATTATCGAACATTTTTTCTTCTGTTGAACACGTTAAAAAAATTGTTTAAGTAAATAAGGCTCAGTTCTAATTTAGTTTTAGTTCAGTTAAAGGTTTTATCTAGTGTAGATTAAGTAAGTTCAGGATAAACTTGTTATTGAAATAAATTTTAAATTTGTATAAACATTTTAAAAAATCTTTGTTTGACAACTAGTTTTTAACCAAAAATCACTTTATTTCGTTTTTATTCAACAGCAATTTAGCTCTTTTACTATCAACACAAATATTGTGGTTTTCTTCTTTATTTTTCATTTCTATTTAGTTTTCTGACAAATCTAAATTGACTTTGTGTTTTGATTTCTATACTAAATAACAAAAAATAGAAAATAAAACTTTACAACGAAATAAAAACAAAAAATTGTTTAAAAAAAAATAAAAATTATTTTCGTACCACATAAATTCGTGTTTAAATCTAAATAAATATTTGTCATCTGCATAGAATAAAATTGAGTTTTGCGCCCGAATGTGTTTCTTTCCATGTAGAGGTTTTTATTACAGCTGTTGTGGCAGTAAAAACTACACTTGACTTGTACAAACAACAGCAGTAACAACAAAAGCAACTAAAACTGCAACTAAACAAGAAAAATAACAGAGTACAAAGTGAAAATATCACAAAAAAGTTTTTTTTTAACTCTGACCCTTAATTACTTTGTCATTTTCAATTTATGTTATTTTGTCTAATGCTGGAAAAAAATTTGTAAACTAAGATTCGAGTTTATTTTTTTTTTGTTTAAAGCTACAAACTAAACAGAAAAAAGTATTAGGCAGAAGTTATCTAGCTATGACTTGCATATTATTTCGATATTTTTGATATCTGGTCTTGTATTTTATGTTATTATTTTGCGAAAATATCTTCTCGCCACAGTCTTTATCAAATAGAATGTTATAAAACTGGTATTGACAATAACGCACTGTAGGTAATTTTGACCCGAAATCTTGGCCAAAAAACATTTTTTTCACTAACAATAATAATGTTTTAGTTAACGACGCTCGATTAAGAATATATCAAAGGAAATACTTGCATATTTCGTTTTTGTAAAAAAGAAATATCAGCTGATTTATGGGCAGCCGAATTTAACATTTGCAGGCAACGTGCTCAATGCAGCATTTAAAGTTTAATTTTGATATACATAAACTAAAACGTTTTGTATCATTGTAGAAAAAGAAAAAAAAAGGAAATCGTGTATAATATTGTGAAGAGAGAGGATAATAAGTAATTAAAAACAACCAAAATATTTTGGTGGACGTTATTGCTTTTGTTGGCAAAGAGTGTAATTCTAACTTAACCTCAAATAAATGTCTTTTTCCATAAATGTAAACTTCGCATTTAAAAGATTCAAAGATTTTGATAATGTTCGCCGTTGACTGCCGTGTTTTTCTTGATGCAAAGTGTGAAAAAAGAATTCTGAATTTATTTTTTGCTTACATACTGAATTTCAAGGTTATACGAATACTTAAAGTAAAGATAATTAGAAAAAACCTTCACCTGTAAAGTTAGATTTTAGGCACATACAATATTTCGGCGGTAATGACTCGATATTTATATGGATTATATGGATTCAATACACGAAAAAACTTTCGACACATTCTTTACACACTCCTCTACAGTTTTGTACAAATATCATTATCTTGTAGTGAAGAGTATTGTACTGACATTCTTGAACTGCTGAAACGTTTTTTTTTTTAATTTCTAAAACAATATAAATTATAATTAACTTTTAATGAAAAATCACTTACATTAAATTACTCATATGAAATAATTTAAAATCCTTTATATATAAGACAAATTTTCTTTGCCAGCAAGCTAGGAAAGCTTTTCAAATTTTTAAATCTTTTTTAAATGTTGTCTTAGTTACAATGTAAGTTGTTGCTTTTTAGCTTCTTTTCTTTAAATTGAGACTTTAGTTTGTCAGAAAAAGAAAAAAAACTGTCCCACTTCAGAACAACAAATGGCTTCCACTTCAGGACAAAAAACTCCATGACACAAACACAAGCAAAAGAATATAGAAAACAAGATAAAACAAGTTCAAATAAAAACAATAACAACTTTCACAAAGCGTTAAACAAATAGTATCGTAAGCATGATATTAAAATCGGAAGTTCACTATTTTATGCATGATGTTTTTTTTTTCAAGTGAACACTATTGCTTCTACCACAAAGCCAGCAGACAAACGGGCAGTAACACAAACACCAATTACTTTAGCCGACATACACAAGCAAACCAAGTTTTACTTTTAAACGAACCGGCTTAAAGGCGTCTTTTGACTTTTATATGTACAATCGAGTGCCTCCCCTTCTTCTAGACATGGTGGGAGGCAATGTTTTTCTCAATTATTATACAGTGTTTTTGTTTTACCATCCTTTCGGTCTTCTTTACAGTTGTTTTCTGTTAAGCAGTTAAAATATTGTTTATATGTTAAAATAAAAAGAATAGTTTTGGTTTTTTCCGTATTTTTTATTTTGCATTTAGTTCTGTTTTTGTTCATAAGTGAAATAAACTTTAAAAAAAGAAGATTTATTAAAAAAAAAGGGGGAACAAACAAAGCAAAATAAAAGGCGGAAAAATTCAATTCAGCAAATTATATGAATAAGGCTTGCGACAGGAAGTAAGAGGTTCATGATACATTAATAAAAATTAAAATGTAACAAAGGAGCAACAAGGGCTAAAAAATAAAGTGGAAACATAAGATTTATTAAAAGTATGAAAAAAAACGTAACAACAAAAGAACTAAGCGAGAACTTAACAATTAAAATAAAAAACGTAAAAAAGATATTTAAACTAGCGACAAATAAAATACAATTTAATTTAATTAGGGCTGAACTTCAAATGAAATAGAACTGAACTGGTTCAAATGTAGAAAATAACCAAATCAAAATAGAAAGAAACTTAAACTCAGCAAGTAGGAAAGTTATGGCATGTCAGACCCGACCTCATTATACTTATCTTTCTAACTCCTAGTAATAAACTGTTAGTGAAATATATGATAGTTACATCCAACACTAAAATATCGATCAACGAGTGCTGACGATGAAGCCGCAGCTGGTTTCGAAAATGCATTCCACTCGGGTAGTACCGGGAAATTAACTTTTTCACAATTTTTTTTTTTTATCACATAGAAATATTATTTTCTTAATAATTAATAAATAAACAATTTAGGAACTACAGCCTATATAAACTATTTATAAAAACCTTTCAAATTTTTTTTGGAAAGTTCTAATTTTCAACAGTTTTTTTAAGGTTAAGGCCGGGAGTGGGCCTTAAGTGAGAGCTAGGATTGATTTTATAGCGTCCGTTAAAAACTTTAGCAGAATCTGTTATTCCTGTAAAACTTATTTTTAGTGAACTTTGACTTGATATCAATACTTTTAAAGATTTTATGAGAATTGAAGGGATTGTCGGGACCGAGATTTCTATAGTAAATTGAAACACATAACGCTAATATAAAACTTGTTTCATATTTCAATTTTAGTAATGAAACTTCAAGTCCAACTGCGAGAATGCTTTTTTAAGGGGACTTCCTTTAAGAATCAAACGATTAGAACAAAAAGTAATCAATATGAATATCAAGTTTATATTTTTAAAGTTAGAACATAAAATTTTGTTTAAATGTTATCAGGCACAGACATGCGATAGACAAATAAGCAGGCAGGCTGGTTGACGTCAAGTTGGATGTTGGATGGGTTTTTTGTTTGGCGTTACAGCTTTACATAATCACTTCATACCTACCTTATGTATGGTTATGTTGGATTTAAATACAACCAGTTTTAATTTTTATATTTTACACCATTAGCTATTGACATGTTATGTGGAAATTGTAGCGCAAAATAAATTTAATATCTCTAAGTTTTAATATCGGACTATAGACAGTTTCTAAGTTTCTAAAAGTAAGACTAATAACCAAAATGCAGTTAAAAGTTCTAAATATAGTTTAGTAATATTTTAAAGCAAAAATCTTTTTATATTGCTGCTTATTGTTTTACTAGTTATGCAGTTATGAGGACTCGTTTCCAATAATATTTGAAATTTTTGAAACTCAAAGAAATGACTTGCTGGTAATGACTTTAGTAACTTGTTTTATTACTTTAAACCATGAAGTAATTACCTACTTGTTGTGGCTTTAAAAACATCCCAACTGCGTGAGAAAAACGATTTATAATTAAACTTTTTATTTGCTACTTGGTTACTAGTAATTTGTTGGTTCTTTGTCATTACATTTAAAAACGTTTGTTTTTGAATTTTAGGCAAATTATACTTACTTCCTACAAAAAGGAAGTTTTTTACTGCGTTGATGCACATACATTTTTGGGGTACAACGACAAACGCTAGTGATTAGGGTTTTACGTTCATGCATGTCCTATCAATCCTCGAATTGAAGTAAAAACTTTACAGGCATAAGTTTATTACTAACGCAAATATGCTTAGTGAATGTCGCGGATATTGGCTTATTGTGGGTCCGAGATGCTATATTAAGTCTTTATCCGAAAGTAACGCTAACGCTAAAAAATATTTGTGTTTATATAATAATATTTATTTTTAGATTTAGATTTGAGATAAACAAAAACACACTATCAAATTTTATGAAGGCTGAATATAATTGTCCTTAGCTCCTATATAATCCCGACTCCCGGAAATCACCGCAACGTGTTTAAACAATTAAATGAAAAAACACTTTACCAAATTTTGTGTTAATCGATATGTAATTGGTAGTAGACGGAAATTTCGTTCACCCTTATAAAACTGTAAACAAAACTAAAATTCGTCGAGTAACGTTTGACATTGGAATCACAATAAAAACTCAGCACAAATAACTATAGTTTTATATATATTATATAGGTCGATCTCGACTGAAGACAATTTTTTTCTTGCTTTTTTCTTAACATTCTTGTTTTTTAATATTGAAATTATCGATTATTGTTAAATACAAATAATTTTGTCACTGTTGGTTACTTAATGCAAATTGTTTTTTTTTTTAAATCTGAATATCATAAATTGTGCATCATGTGTTGCCTTCGTCTTTTTTTCTTTGAACAACTTAAATATTCTTGAAAACAAAAACAAAAATGTTAAAGAAGTAAAGAAACTAAAACGCATTTATTTAAATCTTACAAAGTTAAACACACATGATTTAAAAAAAAAATTTGAAACTCACAGCAATGAGTTGACATTTAAATTGTTGGTGAAAGAAAAACTGGGATAAAAAAGTAAAATTTTATTTAAGTTCCGCAAATCGTTTTGTATTAAAGATAAATATATACGAAATGATAATAAATGATTTATTTCCTGTTTTTTAAGTGATATTAATGGAATTTAAATATTAGGAATATAATAAGGAAACAAATCTATTTAAAGAAAAGTATTTATTCAAAATTAATTTTTTTTATTTTAAGACTTAAAGGAAAATAAAGCTAATTTTTTCCTAAAAAACTGTCTGATAGAGCATAAACTATTGTTGTTTTGATATGTACAATTAACTACTTTTTTTTTGTTATCAAAAATTTTAATTTTTTTTAAGAAAATATGTAATAACTTTCCTCAATAATTTGTCAGTATTTTTTTGTATCCCAAGATCATAGAACTTTTGATTTAAAAATCACGAATTCCGCGATTTATAAACCCAATAAACAAATATAAAGACGTAGAAACAAATACACATACTTATGTACGTACATACACTATGTTGAATATCTGCCTATCAATAACTTTACGATTCTATTATAATGTTATTAGAAAAATTAAAAGAACACATTTCCAATAACTTTTAGTCATTTAATTTAATATAAGTATATGTATGTATTTGAAAATATTGGCCAAAGAAATTATTTAAGAGAGAAGTTTGGAAAAAAAAATTAATGCAATTTATATAATTACATTTTCTTCCAATATATTAAATATGCATGCAAAATATATTTGAGGATATAATTTTATACTTTAACAAGACAAAAAAAACCTTTTTTTCCTCAGCTTAGAAGCCCATAGGAGCATTTATGGATAATAAAATAAAATGTTTATTTATTAAAACAAATTTTTTTAGGAAATATTAAAGAAATATCTATCTAAACTATTTGGGACAAATTTTGCTAAGAGCAATAGGTAATAAGTTACATGGATGAGAAAAAAGGTCAAATTTTGACCCACTCTAACTCAAGGAGTTCTTAAACCGATCTTGTTGAAAAAATGTTTCTAAGCTACTATCCAATAGGACTAACTGTGGTGCAAATTTCATCCCGATCGGAAGACATCGGTTTCAAAACTTGATCCACTTGACATGAAATAACCCATATGTAAATGTACACATATGTATTGCGGTTAAAATTTTATTTTAACTGTAGTCCGGACGATTTCCTAATCCGCACAATAGCTGAAACTAAATCTGTCCGGACTAGAGAGGTTAAACTGTAGATATAAAAAAAATATTGCTTAAAATGTGCACAAAAGTTTTGCACGTATCATATTTTTTTTTTTTAAATTAAGGGGAGTAAAAAATAAATGAAAAAATTAAATCAATTACAACTAAAATGTGTGTTAAAAAAAATTTAAGTAAAATTTAGTTTGGGACCAGCAATGTGATCTGGGCTAAACTAGTAGACAAATATTTCTAACACATAAAACGGTTTTTGTTTTGTTGTAATTGTTTGTATTGCCATTGTGCGGTTATAAAGTCATACATACATATATATAAGCAACAATTTTGCTATGCACTTCCCTTTATTCTCTTATTAAAATTGCTAGTTTCTCATATGGTATTGCTAAAAACCAACAGTAACGTTAGTCATTGCAATCAAATATGTTACACACACACTTACACATATGTTACACGTTTTCGTATCACTTAGGTTTAATTCGTGATATTGATACAAAATACGTAAAAGTTTAAACCAGTGAACATTTTTGTTTTATAAAATGTGATTAAAAGCTTTGAAATTTTTTATTTTATTTGGATTTTTCATAATGTATTAATTAATTTTATAACCTTCACCATTCCGTGTGTAATTTCCATAATATTTGTTTGCGACCCCATAAATATATTTGCTGAATGGTCATTGATATAAAGTGTCCGTCTGTCTGTGTGTCCCATCAGCAAAGAAACATACATATGTATGTAGTTATAAAATATTAAAAAAAAGATCCGTTAACAAAATGGTATTGCAAATTAGCAAAAACGGCTAAGATGCAGGCAAAAAACAATAGCTGCTATCCTCTACCAAAAATTATATAAATTTCTTTTTAAATCTGAGAGAGTCCTAATACTTTTACAACGAATTTACTTCTTTAGGGGTGTGGTACCTCCCATGCAAAGATATTTATTTACATTTATTAATATGTTTGGAAAGCTACAAATCGTATCGATTTCAAGAGTTGCTTTTATAAAAATATTCTTATTTAAGCAAAATAATGGGATCAGAGCAGTGGCGGACCCCTTTCCCTTACAAAAGAGAAATATTTTCATTAAGATTTTGGAAAACTATTTACATCCTCTTCAAGCCTTGGTAATGTCACCTTTACAAAACATATTTTTATTTGAGGAAATTTTAAGAACAGACAAGGGTGAAGGGGAGTAGCCACTTAATATCAAGTTAATGGATCTAGTGAACTATTTATTCTATCGACTTTAGTTTTAACACAAGTCACTTTTTTAACAACTTTATTAATTATTTTTGTATTTTACAATTTTTTCCCGAAAAATGTCTACTAGGTTAGCGAGAGCATACTGTTAAACTAAAATATACTTTATAAATTATATTTATTTATTTCCTTATTTTTAAGCGTCTCAATATCACGTTTTATGTGCATTTTTAATATTACACGTACAACGACTAAGCGACTATGAGTTTTACACATATTTACTAACGCATACTTTATCCCCTACAGTTCTAACGAGAGATTTAAGCTTTAAGTAATGCACTACTGACTGCATAGTGAGGTACTATGAAACTATTTACTTAATAATATGGGTGTATTAAAAGGGAATAAAATGGCTAAGCATATGTATAAAACTATTTAGAATAATAAACTTTATGCTTTCTAATTTACTAAGGAATAGGAAAACTACCACTAATTTCTCTTGATAAGTTTAAGTAAACCGGACATTTAAATACAAAATTTTCAAAAACTGTAGGTTATCAGATTTTAGGTATGGGCATAAGTGCAATGACGCATACTAATACTTATGTATCAATGTATACTTATAGTATATATATATCTGCGTGGCGGTGAGATCAATAACATATGACGCTGAAAACCTAAAGTAAAAAACAATATTAAGCGAAATTATTATTTTTTGACGATGCAGCCAACAAACACAGCTGGAAAAAGTTTTAAATTAATATGTACGTGTGACAGGAAAAATGTTAAAATATTAAAATTTAATTTATAATAATGCAGAAGTTTTAAAATACTTGTATTTAATCCTCTTTGGCTTATTTTTTTCCATTACAGTACCTCCGAATATTGATGACTCTTTGACCTCTAGCGATGTAATAATTAGAGAAGGTGATAATGTAACTTTAAGATGTAAGGCGAATGGAAGTCCCGAACCATTTATAAGATGGAAAAGAGATGATGGTCTGAGGATTGTTGTAAACAAGTCATTGGATGGTAACAAACATTCTATGGAATAATTTTTGTATTTTTTTCTCACAAAAAATTTTCACTTTTATTTTAGTGCCCGAAGTTGAAGGAGATACGTTGGAACTAGAACGCATTTCACGTTTACATATGGGTGCCTATTTATGCATAGCAACCAATGGCGTGCCACCTAGTGTCTCAAAACGGATTAAAGTCAGTGTAGACTGTAAGTTAATATTTAAATACCCAAAAAAACTTGCATTACTTTTTAATGAGTTAATATTATAAAAAAAAAGTAGTTGCACTACATACCATTTGACATTTTAAATTAGTTTAACACGACGATGTCATAGGAGGCAGGTACTTACCCTGCTCGCTTAAAAATAGGGACTTAATTAAGTCATTACCAATTTTGTTTACAAATAAGGTTTTTGTGAAGTCATTACTTTAATGTTATTAAGTAACTAAGTACTATCAACAAATAGAGCAGCCCTTTAGATTACAAATCAGGAACTATACATATGAGTCAATACTTTCAATAAGTAAAATATCCAATTGATTATATGGGCTTACAGAACTCATTATCAATAATGTATTCTACTTCCTAAGAAAACAAACAAAAGTTTGTTACTGTACGTTACGTTTTAAAGAAACACTTAAAAGAACCTTTAGAGTCGGTTTGGAAACCAGCATAAAATTTATAAACATCCGGGTTGAAGTATGTTAACCCTAATATTAACTAATTTAAGTGGCTGCTAACAATTTTTTCAGCCAAAGTGTAAGCAGCATTTGTGTCTTATGACTAAGTTATTACGTTTCACAATATAAATTTGTTATTATAAAACTACTTCTTAGTAATGCAGACGGTATTTGATACTCATTGAAAAGTATGTAGTTGAGTAAGAGCAACCCATTACCCAGTTTTTGCTGGGTATATTAAAACCAAGTTCAATAATCAATTACTTGACCAAACACTACCTAAAACTGAAACTCAGAAATTTTCAATTAAAAGAAAATACATATTTATACAAATACGGTATATTTTCTGTTTAATAGAATTCCTCAAAAAGTTTATAGAAGATTTGTTTTGTTGTTATTGAATAATTAAGTAAAATTTTTTCCACTTTTAGTTTCACCCATGGTTTCGATACCTCATCAACTGGTTGGAATTCCCATGTATTTCAATATAACCCTAGAGTGTTTCATAGAAGCAAATCCAACGTCATTAAATTATTGGACGAGAGAAAATGAGCAAATGATAACAGATTCAGCGAAATACAAGTGAGTAAACCAAAACAATTTATCTAAAAAACCAAACACACCTTAAACAATTAGGAAATTGTGTTTGAGCAAATAAAAACTATATATTTTTTTTTAATGAAAATAAAATAAAAATGTAAACCATTAATGACACACTGGTATTACCTCAAGCTAAATATTTACTAGTAATATTTTCTATAAAATCAAATCTGCTTCAGGCATGGAAAATCAAGAGTGGATTTCTAAAAGAAAATATGAAAAGAAAAAGATTATTTTTATATCCTGTTTGCCATTCCGTTTGTAATTTTTACAATATTTATTTGCGACCCCATATAGTATATATATTCTAGTTCCTTATAGAAAGAGAAGTGTGTTCGTGTGTTGATTGAAATCAAGTTTTTGTAGCTCCCATAGGTCACCCAGGATTGTATGTAGTATCAAACTTTTGGAAATATTTTAAAAAAATCGGTAGTGAAAACTGACGTTATTCATCAATAACCGGCTGAGATAGAAGCAAAAAAAAAAGACGACCACTTTTTTTCAAAAAAAAGTTTTTGGATAACCTATGTTTGAAAAAATTGGAATATTTGGTCCATAATCCGGAAAGATATAGGCGAAAACCCTATACCGACCTAAATTTATATCATAAAATAATAAAGATTTCTTAGACCTTAACTGCTTTTCGGATACAGCAAAAAATAGTTTAAAAAAAACAAATGGATCTAATCTGTTTTATTTTTAGTCAGATTAAATAAAAAAAGGAATAAAAAAGATTTTTAATTTTATTTTTTCATTAAGATAAAATATTGTATATTTCCTAAATAAGGAAGTTTATTTTATTATTAAATAGTTACAATAGATGCAAAATCTTGTGGCACTTTTTAGAATAGCGAACGTCGACCATGGTAAAAATGTTATCCATAAAACCTTGCGTTACAAAAGTTCGCCACTTTAACATTAATCGAAATCTTTTCACGATTTTTAGAAATAACTTGTTAAAAGTTTTATTTTTGATTTGTTTTTATAACTTAACCAGCCAATGGTGGCCTAAAAATTCGTATAACTTTATTCTCCGTTATTGTTTTTTGTTGCGATTTCGAGTAGCTGCCGCATTGTTCAGTTTACGATGAAACTGCTTAGTGAGCACGATTTCTGTATTTTTTTACTAACCTGGTATGTGAGACCTGGTATGTGAGTCACCGTGTATGTAAGTAAAATAATCAAGGATTAATTTTTTAGGGATACCAATTTTTGTTCATTTTATTAAAGTTCCAATTGTCGAAAGACTAATTAACGTTATTTTCCTTAATGAATATGTGATTTTTTTTTTCTTTATTTTAAAAAATGTATTGCTAAAACATTGTTATTTTTACTGCTCTAATTAAAAACGTTTGTGAATTTTAATACTGAAATAAAAGAGCTATAATTGATTAAATATCTTTGTTTTATTGTCAAAGTGCATAAATAAAAAAAAAACGGGAACTATTAGCAACACGTTTCGAAAAATCTTCAGTGGAAAACCTCGGTGCATGAGACCGGCGTCACCATTAATGAAAGTCAAATTGGCGTCACCATTGGCGGTTTAAGGTTTTTGGTTAAAATTCCAAAGTACATATATTCAAAAGTTGGGAAAAATTAATATTAACTAAATATTAAACTAAAATTCTTAACCGTAATCCAAACTGAAAACGGAAACATGTTTTTATTAAAGCAACTTTTTTAATACTTTTTTTTATTTTTGCTTTGTCAGCATCTGACTTATAAAAATTCTATCGTATTTTCAAAAATACTATGAACGACTAAATTAAGGAAAATATTGCAATTAAAGTAAAAATGAGTAACCGCTCAATACGTACATAAGTTAAAATAGATAACGTATATTACGACAGGTAGCGATACTGCTAGTCCGTTAACATATTGGCATTGAATTCTCATTGGTTAATAATTTTAACTAGAATGGCGGGTAAAAAAAGATAATAGTTAGTTATTATAGCCTTCACCTAAGGTGATAAATGTATATATAAATTTGTGATTCCGTTTGTAATTTCTAAAATATTCATTTGCGACCCCATAACGTATATATATTCTGAATCCTTATAGATAGGGAAATCGATTTAGTCATGCCCGTCTGTTCGTCTGTTAAATTGACTTTTTTTAGCCCCCGATATCGTACGGACACGTTATTGGTATCAAACGTTCAGAAATTTTCCCGAAATCACCAAAATCTGTCAATTAACGAGATATAAAAAAACATTTTTTTTAATTTTTTTACACAAAAATAATTATATTTATGTGCAAGACATGCCTTGTGAGAAATTTAAATAAAAAAAATTTTCGAGATATAGGCAAATTTTTTTTTT